>JBBPTG010000263.1:0-32242 GCA_038093975.1 Chalciporus piperatus | reverse complement strand
CTTATCTCTGCGGCCAAGCGGAATCCTCAGCGTCTACAATTTCTGCTCGACACTCACCTTTGGGCATTCCAGTACATGTCCTCCTTCCAATTGACGACTACCGTCCCCTCAGCGCCACAGGACTTTCTATCCTTTCTGGTCCAAACTCGACGCTCTTTGGCCAAATTGCGCTACCGCGCGGAAAAGGATGAACTGACCCGTCGGGCCACTCAGTCCTCTCGGGCTCGTATTGCTGCCACATTACATGGCGGTTCCGCAAAACGCCTCTATCCCAGAGAGAACTACTGGGGACCCCCCGTCATTTTACGCTCTCCTGATAGTCCCACTGACCTTCGCAGTTCACCCCAGGATATTCATCAAATCACAATGGACTACTATCGGAACCTCTACACACGGCAGGAACGAGACCCTATTCAAAAACCCTGGATAACCTCCCCTTCCGTTTGCGCCATCGCTGAGCGCGTACACAACGAACCCTTCCGCTGGCCTCAGCCGATGTCATTACCGGACCTGCGACGTTTATTAACCCGGGGTAACCGCCGACCTTGCCCGGGGCCTGATGGATGGGAGAAATGGTACCTGAAGCTTTTCTCTGATTCCACTCTCGACCTTGTTTTGCAGCTCGTCAACTACACCATTACATCATCCCATTTCCCTGATTCCTTAAAGCCCTCCACACTCTCTACCATTCATAAAAGGGGATCACCTGCTGAACTCTCCAACTACCGCGGCGTTTGCTGCAGCAACCTTCTCATGAACCTTGCTTACGCATGGCTCAACTATCGAATGATGCCCTACGTCGCAAAGATGGGCATTGTTCCTGCTGGACAAATCGCCACACAGCCGGGGGTTCAGGCTCGTGACTTACTCTCCTTTCTGTCACAGCTCGAGTGTTGGTCTAACCGCACTCACACTCCTATCTTTGCTCTACGACGTGATCAAATGAAAGGATTCGACCGGTTGGAGCCGGAAGGATTCTACGATGCCTTGCGTGCATATGGCTTTCCGGAGGCCATCATCGACTTTGATCACTCCGCCCAATCCAACGTGCCATATCGTATCAAGACCGCTCATGGCCTCACTCCCACCTTCGTCGTCTCTGGCGTAACCAAGCAAGGTGGACCTTTATCTCCCCTCAAGTCTACCCTCACTACGAGCCTCGGAAGCCGCTGGATCAGCGATCTTTCTTCCACAGACCCGGGTTGCCTACGGGTTTCTTCATCCATCAAACACACGCCTCATCTACCACCCCATACTTCTTCGTTAGACATCACTATGCTCGAGGCCATGGATGACTCGCTATTTTTCGCCTCTTCCCTCCAGTCACTCAACCGTTCCTGTTTGGCTCTCGAACGGTTCCAAGCCGCCTATGGATGGATTACCGCGTGGACCAAGTCGCTCGCATGGTTTCACAACACTCCTCTTTCCCCACAAGAGACATTGATGGACTCCATAAACCCTGACTGCCTCTCCTCTCCCGAGGTTATCCGCAAGCCCGTCCGTGTCGTCACTGATCACGTAGAGTTCTTGCGCACTGAGGTTAACGACCCCGATCGTCAAGCGGATGTCCTCGCGAACATGCTCACTAACTTCAAATTTCCTCCTCTGCGCACCCGTTTACCACTAACTTTACTTCGCCGCACCATTTCCCAGATTCTCGTGTCCCGCATACGCCCTCGACTGGCTTATCAACCACTGCGACCAGCGGACGCACGTCAGCTAGACAACAACCTAGCGACGCGCGTTCATGAGTACTTACGCTTTCCGTTTCACTTTAATGCTGACCTTCTATGTTTACCACTATCTCTTGGGGGTTTCGGTTTCCCCTCCATCTCTAGGTTGAATTATATAGCTGCGGTAACAGGACTCCTCCGTGACCTCAATCACCATGTTCCCCTTTTCCGAACCCTCGCAGAAATCACCTGGGCAGACTGGTGTTGCACGTTAAACAACTGTCGCGACCCGTTACAATCACCTACCACTTCGCGCTCCTTTCTTCGTTCCTCGCGCACCCTGCCTTGGACCTGGATCGTGGCCCACGACGCATTAAGAATGGTAGACATGTCCATCTTGCGCACTGATCAATCCTATCTTTCTACAGGACAAGTCGGTATTCGCCATGTCGCCAAACTGTCACCCTCTGCTCCGCCTCCCAACGTCATCTCTAATCTCGCTCACGCCGGTTTTCACACCATGCATGATCTTGGTGCTTGGCAGCCCCACCCTTATCCCTCTCTATCCTTGTTCCATGTTGACCCAAAGGCACCAGCTCTCACTCGTTTTACGCCCGCTGCTAGCAATTGGGATCAGATCTACGCTTGGCTGCAACCATTGCGTTTATCGCATCTTCTACAGACTTCACCTTCAACCCTTACTGTTCCTCCTTCAGCGCGTCAAATTGCCGCCGAAAACGCCATACAAGCTCTTACATCTTTCTCTTCCCTTCCCCCTCTCTCCCATGAACATTCATCTGCACTAATCGCTACAGACGGCTCTATGTTCCCTGCTTCCCCTGATCTTTTCACCCACCGTCGCCTCACCTTCGCCACTTCCTCTTCCACATCTACGATACTCGCCAGTCTCCCTTTCCCTGCTCGCTCCTATTCCATTTTACACGCAGAAGTTTATGCGTTGGTAGTGGCCTACCTTTTCTCGTTTTCAACCTCCTCCAGTGTTTCGCCGGTCACCATCGCCACAGATCATCTGACCTCCGTCAACCTTATTTCCGCGCTTTCCGACCCAGACTCCTCAACGCTAATGCTCCTCCGCTCCAACCCGGCTCGTTCCCTTTATCGTTGGTTACTCAGCATTCTTCATCGTATTCCCCTCCATCTTCGTCCTACTCTCACCCATGTCCGTGCACACACTTCGGATACATCTTCCCTATCCGTCGCTAACACCTATGTGGATCGCCTCGCATCGTCCGCACAACACTCCTCATTGCCTCCTATCCCCTTGCCTTTGCCTACCTTCACTATGGACCCTTACGTTCTATTTCATTCATCTCTAGGTTTCGTCGAATCTGATGTAGCGAGAACTTTTGAAACTCTCCTATCCGCCCATTGTGCGCATCGTCGCGATTTTCGGCCCTCACAAACCCTTGCTCGCGAACTGTACGACCTCCATGCACCGCCCCCATACAGCTACGTGCACGCTACTTCTGCTTACTCTACGGAAGTACAGCTATACGCCCGATCTTCTCAGCTAGACAGCCCCGACGTGCGCTTCCGTCGACTGGGTGACACTTCCCCTTGGTGTCATTCTGGCTGTGCCGCGAAAGCAACGATTCATCATATCTTCGTTGCGTGCCCATCTTTCGCCGGCATTCGGGACTCTCATCGCCATGACGTGCTCGCAGAGGTCACTACCCTCCTTCGTGATGTTCCTCCTCCGTCACGAGACCTTCTGCTCGACGCCACTCGTCGGCTTTTTGAGGATGCACCTGTATGGCCGCAATACCTATCACGATACTATTTGGGCCTCGTCCCCCCGATAGATCGTGTCGCACCTTTGCCATGTCGCTTATCTGCGGCTCTCGCTGGTGTATGGCATACTCATGCAATTCGTGCTGCGGGTCATTTGTGGGGAACCTATCGTCGACGACTTCGTGCAAGTCAGCATTTCTCCTCTACTGACAGTGCTCTTCATGTATTCTTGCCAGAACACCTACAGTCCTTACTTTAGTTTCCCCTTGACATTTCTCATTGAGCTAACGAGGTGGTCCTTCACCTGAGCTTATGTAATAGGCGTAGTTAGCCAAATAATCATTCATTCATTCGATTCAAGGAGTTCTCACCACCTCATTTTCGTCTGCCCATCCATCCAACTTGGAGTCCTGTTCATCAATGCCAACAACTGTTTTTGCGGAAACCCACCAATCCGATGACGG
The DNA here is from genome assembly GCA_038093975.1 of Chalciporus piperatus. Lineage (NCBI taxonomy): Eukaryota > Fungi > Basidiomycota > Agaricomycetes > Boletales > Boletaceae > Chalciporus > Chalciporus piperatus. Next base: position 28,353 of record JBBPTG010000263.1, on the reverse strand, counting down.
CTATGGAGTTGAACCATTTTTTCTGGCCATTCAGTTCTCCGGGATTGTCACATTCTTGCCACCCCAAGTCGTGCGTTATGCATAATCCCACTCTCTGCCTCCAAGTCGCTCATCAGTGTTCCAGCCAATCGAAATCTCTATCAAACTTCCCGACAACCTAAGAGGTCATCTTTACCCAGTCATCGGGGAAGAACACAGCCTTCCCAGTAACAAGATACAACACAAGCATGCTGACTTGCGTCCTTCATTGGCGAGTATCCTTGTTCCACCACCGGAACCTGTGCTCATTCATTCACCGCCAATAGAACATGTTTCCTTTCCTTCCATTGGCAGGGACCTTCGACTTTCGAAAGGCACACGATTGGAATTCCCTTCTGATTGACATTCAGCAAGTTCTCGTTGAGCTGCGCAGGCACGAAAACCAGGAGCCATGTTGCAGCTTAATGCAGGACTTTTTTTGGATGGCCTTTGTCGCGGTTTTCCCCTCGTTTCCCTGTGGAGAATGGACTTGTTGGGACCCAAGGATCAACATGGACGGAACATTTATCTCCAGTTGGTTGGGGGATGCGGGGCTCCATGAGTTGCGAGAGGCTCAGACACCGGAGGCTGTTCGTTGGTTTATTTTCCAGGAGCTAAGGAGTAGTGTCGAATACTTCTTCTCTGTATCACTCTGTTCGAGTGTTCCTTGATTTATGTACGCTAGTCGTTGTAATGGATTATCGTGTCTTGCATTGCTTCCTACTGCCTCGCCCGACTTGCTCATCCTATGTACATGTTTCGCCTTGTCACGGATCATTGTGCATGTCCATACTGCTATCAGAAACACGTCTGATGCTTGAACATGCACTTCACGGACGTACATCCGACACCCCAGAGACAAAGGACATGATGTCGCCCATGTGTTTTCCCCAGTGTCGGGCAAGCCTCGGTGCTATGATATCATGCAAACATGGTTACCGGACCTTCGCACCATAGTGTCCCATGGGTTCTCAGTGGCGTTGGGGACCTCAGGTGAACCTCAGGCGGTCAACCAATACTGTATGTACACATGTTGACGACTGACGGCCATGCGCGCAAATGTACCTGCGGCGCTGTATAATGACTTGTTTGGTGCTATGTTGAGGTACTCTCAGGAAATTTCGGCATATGTTAGGTAACTGCCTTGAAGATTTGGGCGTGTAGAACCGAGTGTGTTTTTTGTTTTGGTAGGTTTTCAAACTCCGGCTTGGATCTGGAGCCGAGATTAGCCTCTTGTTTGCCTTTTCAATGCGCTGTTGCGAGCCAGTTACGTCGTTCTCGCTTTGTTCACTGCTCGAAAGAACAAAAGCAATGCACTGCGTCGACGGACCTTTCCATGACCGGACTCGGAATTACGCCGGCATCTCCCCGGCCTGGCAGCTGTCTCGAGTTCTCCATATTTGATGTCATTCACACTGGTACCACACAGCCGCCGCAACGGTCCAACGGATGCCGCGGTGAAACCATGAAAGTGGAGGATGCAATTGTGTCGCATGCTCCTGTTGTCTCACCCAGTTGCCAGATCAACCCAAACTATGTTTGGTTGCTCTTTTCTCGCCCGGGCCCGACCTTTGCCGGTGCTATGTTCAGTTTGACAGCCCCTGTGGCTAAGAAGTCGTCCATTTGCACCCATAAAAATCTCGGCGCATGTATATTTCACTCTCAATCTTTGATCTTGACGCCCCACGGGCATGCCTGCGACACTCAGGCGGTCTCGCCGCCGTGAGTTGGTCCTCACTCGTTCCTTCATGAAGGCTCTTCAGGATAAGGTACGACTCGAACAGTGAGTATATTCGACCAGCTACCGTTTCTGAGAATGCTGACCTCTCTACGAGGCCTCAAACAGATGGAAAGGAATGCCGGACACTTTTCACAGACCGTACGAACCGCCACTCTCACGTTGCGCTCGCCACGACATTCGAGGCCCCAAATAATGCCTCCATGATGATATCACGCCCTTCCATGACAATCTCGCTCTATCACACATTGAACTCTAACGTCCCTACGCACCCCATCCACCTTCTCCCGCCCGAACTCCTCGCGCATGTTTTCGCACTCGGCGCTGTTGATGACGTGATGTTCCTCGTCCTCGTGTCTCATGTGTGTCATTCTTGGAGAGCGATCGCGTTGCATGCACGCTCCCTCTGGCGACTTGTAACACTTTCCCCTCGTTCGAATTTGCAAATGTGGAAAGAACGCGCCCGTCGTGCACGATCATGCACCCTCGATGTCACACTCGCCTCAGATTCTCGCTCAGACGCCTCATATGATATAGACACTGTCGCACTTCAAATGCACCTCCTTGCACCCTATGTTTCTGCCTGGAGGTCTCTCGATATCCATTTCGACTCGTACACTCCATACCTCTGGAACGCCGCTCTCGGACCCTACTGTCGGCCTGCTTCCTATCTTTGGGACCATCGATCTCCCAATCCGGGGGACCCACATTCCCATCGTACCATAGAAGCTGTGAAGCTCGAGTCCCTCACCCTTCGATACCCCCAAAACGACGATACCAAAGAGTTCAGCCTCTTTGGTGGCTTTGCGCCTCGACTCGCACGCGTAACGTTGGAAGGCGTGCGGTTGACATGGCTTCCCGCACTCTTTGGAAACCTGGTGTTCCTAGACTACACCCATCACGGGTTTACTCGCGGGTCAGAAGCCATCAATGAGATTCTGTCAATGCTACAGGTCTCCTCCCGGATTCGGGATCTCAGACTCTGCATTCGGGACAAGACGGCGATAGCGCGGACGTTGCATTTGCGGATGCCTCGACTTGGCGATAATGACGTCGCTTTGCCTTTCCTTGAATCATTGTCACTGTGTGTGGACAATGAACAGACGGATATTCCGTCTGAACTCATGACGATACTTTCTCGACTCTCCACCCCCATGCTCAAGAATCTATTCTTGCAAGACCAACGCGCCCACATGCTCGATTCATTTGATCACCCTTATGGATCTTTCGCCGGCTTGCCGGCATGTCTCGATACCCTATATCCTAGGCTCTACGAGACCTCTCTCCACAGCTTAATGGTAGAGGGTCGCTGGGTCGAGCCATCGTTGCTCTTTGGACTTGCATCACAACTTTCCACATTGAAGTCTATAAAAGTCGGCGACGCGGTAATCCCCGTTGCCTGTTGGGTTGAATGATGAAGTGGAAGATACGGTGACCCCGTGACGTTTAACTCATAATACTCTGCACGAATGGCCCGCTTACTCCCTGGCCCGTTGTAATATCACAGCCTCGAAGTTGGTTTGGACTCTGTTGTTTGTTGATTTGGAACATGTACTGATGTAAAGTTGGTAGTGTATCTGGTAGTGTATCGATAATTGTAAAGCATGAAGTGTTCTTTGCATCCTTAGAATGTACAATCTGGTCACTATTGTGAGATCAGCGGCTGTCGACGGAATGGCATTGACAGTTCCCGTCCGCTCGGACCGACATTTCTTCCGTGACCTTGAACACCTCAGATCCTCCCCCGCATCGATCCCACATCTATCATGACATCCCCCGCCCAATTCACCTTGGAAAAACTTTACGATCTCAAGGGCCTCGTTGCTCTCGTCACAGGGGGCGGCACCGGTATTGGCCTCATGATCGCTCAGGGGTTGGCCGCCAACGGGGCGCGTGTGTACATCACCGGACGGAGGACTGAGGTCCTCCAGAAAACCACAGAGTCTTGGAACAACAGCAAGACAGATACCATGGGCAACATGATTCCGTGCGTAGTTCTTTGATCTGGACGTCATCCGATTGTCTAATGTCGATATCAGCCTACAGATGGATTCCACGAACAAGGAAGATATCCAAAAGGTCGTCGAGGAGCTGAAGAGAGATGAAGGGAAGCTCCACATTCTTGTGAACAAGTATGGATTATCGCTCGTCGTGTCTTTCCTCCCCGATCACAGACTGATTCCTGTCAGCGCTGGCCAATCTGGTCCCCTCTCCCCAGAACTTAACAAGCCTTCAACCACCGCACCCAAGAAAGCAGAAGAACTAGGCCCGTATCTCTTCAACAACGAATCGTTCGAGCAATGGTCTGCGCTGTATGCCGTCAACACGTTCTCCGTCTACTTTATGACCACCGCTTTCTTGGACTTGCTCGCCAAGGGATCGCAGGATAAGCCTGGATTTACGTCGAATGTGATCAACATCACGAGCATAAGTGGGCTGACCAAGCTTGCACAGAGACATGTACGAAATCTATTTTTCCTTTGGCATGGCTGAGCCCTCTCAATACGATGATGTGGAATTATGTAGTTCTGCTACAACAGCTCGAAGGCCGCTGCGTCACACCTCACAAAGATGCTCTCTACAGAGCTCGCTCTTCGAGGTATCCCAGTTCGCGTGAACGCGATCGCACCAGGCGTGTATGAGAGTGAGATGACGCACGACATCATTTCCGGACAAGAATCAACGGACGCGGTAGGCATGCCTGTCGTCTCGGTCCCTGCTAAAAGGCCAGGAACGTAAGTCGCTGTCGCTCGTACTTCCGACGAATGAAGCGATATTCACATCATCGTTCTATGCAGTGCCGAAGAAATGGCTGGAACAGCTGTATACCTTGCATCGCCTGCCGCAGCATATATGAATGGACAGGAGTTGGTCATTGATGGAGGGTACTTGGCGGTCAACCCTTCCACAGTATGAGTAGGTTTGACCTATGAGGAATAATGGAGCTCACGGCGGAAGTGGAGCATGTAGATTATAAAAATAAACAGAGCTTGAGTCGGACTACATACATGGCATTGTACCTCATGATCTGGAGATCACAAGTATCAAATATGCGTTCCCATCCGCGGACGGAGGTCTTTCCTTCACATCCAACCCTGGGATACTATCCCGTGCCTCTCCGATCAAATGGAACAGACCTTTGACTGCATCGTAGTCGGCGGTGGGCACGCAGGCGCGTGCGCTGCAATCTCTGCAGTCGAGGCGGGCTGTACGAACGTCTTGATCGTGGAGAAAGCGCCAGAAGAATGGGTCGGTGGAAATGGGTATTTCACGGCGGGTGCTCATCGTACTGTCCATGCTGGACTCGCAGACCTCCTTCCGATCGTCATCAACGTCACTGCGGAGCAGGCAGAGAAGATAGACGTGGCACCGTACACTGTAGACGACTTTGTCGGCGATATCATGCGTCTCGGAGAAAACAAGCCGAACGCCGAACTCGTCAAGGCCTTGGTGGAGAACTCGCGGGATGCGGTGCAGTGGCTCGCGGACAAGGTCAAGATACCGTTCATCTTAGCTTTCCATCGACAAGCATACGAGGTGGATGGGAGACAGAAGTTCTGGGGAGGGTTGGCACTCAGCGTCGATGACGGTGGTAAGGGGTTAATCAAGGCGGATTTGCGAGCGCTCGAGGAGAGGGGAGTGAAGTTGTGGTTCAATACCCCTGCAGTGAAACTTATCAAGGAGGGAGACGCTGTCGCCGGGGTTGTGGTGCGGAAGGGCGGTGAGGACATTCGTCTCAAGGCGTCTGCTGTCATTCTTGCGTGTGGAGGCTACGAATCCAGTCAAGAACTACGCATCAAATACCTAGGGCCTGATTGGACACATGCACGGGTGAGCGCTTGCATAGGCGTATCCTTTGAAATCGTTGAACGAGGTTCAGGTTCGCGGAACACCTTACAACACCGGAGACGGGATTGTAATGGCACAAGCCGTAGGCGCCAAACTCGCCGGTGACTGGAATGGATGCCACAGTACTTGCTGGGATGCAAATGCACCCACCGATGCCGGAGACAGGGAGCTGAGCAACCAGTTCACTAAATCAGGGTATCCGTTGGGTATTACGGTGAACATTAACGGAGAGCGTTTCGTCGACGAAGGCCAGGATTTCAGAAACTATACCTACGCGAAGTTTGGGAGGCAGATCCTATTACAACCAGAGGGCTGCGCCTTCCAAGTGTGGGACGCGGAAATGATTCCTCATCTTCGGAAGGAGGAGTACGGGGATGGTATTGTTGAGAAAATTACTACCTCCACCCTCGAGGAGCTAGCTGATGAACTATCGGAGCGGGGACTAAGAGACAAGGAAGCCTTCCTCCGAACGGTGGTTGAATACAATCATGCTGTCCGGGAACATCGCGCAGAACATCCGGGGTTCAAATGGGATCCAGCCGTCAAGGACGGGTTGTCGACACAGTCATCGAGGACATCGCTGTCACTTCCAAAATCGAACTGGGCGGTTCCGATGGAAAAGGCACCCTTCCTTGCTGTCAAGGTCGCTTGTGGTATCACGTTTACTTTTGGAGGAGTAGCAATCAGTCCAGAGACGGCGGGGGTGTTGTCAGAGAAAGGAGATGTCATACAAGGCTTATTCTGTACGGGAGAGATGGTCGGGGGCCTTTACTATAATAACTACCCTGGAGGTAGTGGACTGACGGCGGATACAGTTTTTGGGATCAAAGCAGGTCGTGAAGCCGCGAGATTGGCTGGTAAATCCAATGAAGCTTAGTTCTTTGCTTAGCACAATCTCAAGTCATATTCATACCTGCTCAGGCTGCAAGGCGCCTCAGAGGCACTGTCCTCTCAAGAATCCCGAGAGCAGATGTCAGAGTTTCCTCATCGATCTCCACTTTGAAATCTCTGGTTGGACTCCTGGACTTTTGCCTCAGTGCATGATGGCAAGAATCAAATGAGATGTAGAATGCATATTTGGTGTATTTTCAAGTGTTGTATTCCATTCAAGTTGACGTTCAGTGTTCGCGGACAACATCATGATTGAGGAGAGCTCACAAATACAGTCATTCTCGCACAGTCACTGAGTCAGGTAACGTCGCTTACATTGGTCTTCCCACAGGCTGACTCCTAGACTTAGCCTGTTTTCCATCCTACGGTTCCGAATTGTGGTGATTACAGGCAGGGTTTACAGTGATCCCGTTGTCTCCTCTCAGGTAAGCTGGAACTTGTAACGGTCTACTCGAGGCATCTTTCATCAACTATACAATAGGATGTACAATCACGATCAAGAAATGTAGCTGACTTGGAAGTACCAGACCTGTCCAGCAAATCGTTCAATACAACCCTCCGCAACATTTCTCTACCGTGTCTTTCTCAACAGGGCACGACGGGAATGCCGAGGAGACCGCCCGTAGTCACGGTACGCGTACCGTGTTCCGCCGGGGCTCCTCTGACGGAAATCGACTTGGATCGTGAGCGACCGGATGGTACAGGTGCAGCCGTAGTAGCTGATCTCTTGCCATGAGTACGCGCGACAGCAAGCTTTAGCTTTTGTGCGAAAATGACAGCGGTTACGGCTGTCTCGAAGCCGACCTGCCTCACTCTGGGCTTCGCTGAAGCACCGGGGGTGACGGAGGATGTGATGATGGTCCTAGACATCATGATGGAGTACGGGGCCTTGGAAGATGAAGGATGGAGAATGGAACGCGGCTATACGAGGTGGCAAACTGAGGTCAGTAACCACATCCTACGTTGAGTGACCATGGATACACACAGGCGTTAGAGGTAAAGCTCAAGAGGGATTGTCAGGATATGGGGAGTGATTTCTAGTTCGTCAAGCAGGGTGACGGGTGAGAGTAAGAGGTGCGTGAACTGACTACGAAAAGGCCCAAAGAGTCTGGGCTTTATACGCATCCCCCTCGTGTCCGTCCGATTGTTGCAACTCCTCGCGTTGGTCAATTCGCAGATCATTTTTACCCATCCCTTGACTTGTTCACGCGAGAAAAAAAATTCAAGTCACCATGAGTGCATTGTGCGTGTCGTTACCAAAGGCACGAAGGACTTTACCGGGAATCAATTACTTGGATAGCGTTGATCATTGAGCACGTTGTCCGTCATCAAGAGAGGTACTGGGGTCGTCATATTACATACGTCTCCTGACACGAGTACTTGAGTGTTTCAGAACTACGGAGTAATGAAACAGGCGTGCACGGGAGCCATATGCTCGGTAGGCTTTCATGCTCATAATCGTCTTGTCTCCCGGGAACATGAAACCCACAACCCGGGACTTTGGGTAGACGGAGAAGTGGCGGTGCAGCATCCAAGTCAGCGATGAGAAAGTCGAGCTGATAATCTCTGATCCACGCGGTCTCTTGTCTTCATCTCAAACAGCACCTCGATCTCCTCCAGACTCCTCCCCTTGGTCTCGGGCATGAAGAAATAACATACCAGCGTGACGAAGAATGTCGATACACTGAAAAAGAAGTATGGTCCACTCGGCGACGCGCGTAGGAAGAGAGGCGCTGTCAGTGCCACCGTGAAGTTTATGCCCCAATTAGCGAGCTCGGGTAGTGTATGTGAATGATTGCATCTGATTCAAGCGGAAAGACGACCTACTTGCTGAAATGCACACGCCTTAGCCCGCATGCGCGTAGGCATAATCTCGCATGCATATATTTTGATGACCTTGTTTGGTGTGGCAATGAGCTTCATATCTCAAACCATCAACTTGAGGTACTCACCACAGCCCAGGACCACGCAAAATTGGCGACGAACATGTAAATGAGGATGATGGCAGCCCATTGAGAGGCTTTACCACTGAGATAGACTGCACCGTCCGCCTTGCCACCGTGAACTGCATACAAGCTACCAATTGCTAGATAGCAACTAGCCATGGCGATTCCGCCCGCTATCAGGGGGAACCTCCGTCCCCACTTATCCACCCAAAGTTGAGCCGGGATGGTGAACACCAAATTGATAATTCCCGAGACGCCAGATGCAAGGAATGAGGCACGTTGCGATGAGAAGCCGGCTTGTGTGAACAGGATGGGAGCGTAGTACAACACGGCATCGATCTGGTAGGTGAAATCAATGAGGAGGGGAAAGGGAATCGATGTGGCAGAGTAGGCACGTACACCACAGAGCATTTCAAATCCCATAAGGAATATTCCAAGTAGACTCCTTCTGATGTACCTTTTCGAGAAGACTTCCGAGAAGGTGGCGTGCATCGTGCCTTCTTCATCCAAATTGCCTCTGATATTGCGAAGCTCTTCGTCGACATTTTCGGTTTGACGGAGACTTGACAAGACTGCGCGAGCTTCTTCAACCCGGCCACGCTGCACCAGCCACCGGGGAGAAAACGGCATGAAGACCATCCCTATCGATAGAATCATAGCTAGACACGCCTCGATAATGAAAGGAAGGCGCCAGGCGAGGCTGTTACCCAGCCTTGACGACCCATACGCAATGAAGTAGCCAGCAGCGATGCCTATCGTGATTAAGAGCTGCAACATCGTCGCGACAGTACCTCGGATGTTGTGCGGAGCGATCTCGCAGAGGTAGATTGTGACCACCGAGATGGACTGGCCTTGTCCGATGCCTGTAATTAGGCGGGCACAGATTAACGTGGCGAAGTTCTTCGCAGAGGCGGATATGGTGGTCCCGATGGCGACGATCAATCCACCAGTGAGAATACCATATTTGCGAGACATGACATCAGCGACATAACCGCTGCATAAAGAGGAGACCGAGGCTGAAAGTAGAATGCAAGCGACATATATTCCAAGTTGACCTGATGAAAGGTGTCCTATGGAGTCACTGAACTGTGCCATCTGCGTTACTGGACCAATGGAACCTTGTGAAGAAAACCCGTCAAGAACTGACCAAATAGATTTACTGGGACTCACCGGTGTCCAGCCCCCATAGCATCCCAGCTAAAGAGGTGTGCAAAGCGATCAAGTAAATCTTAACAGTGGTTGAGAGCATGGCACTTGCGTGTAGGAAACGTCTGAGAAGCGCACGCACGGGGAGGCCTGCAATACGTTGGGGAAGTTGATAAACTCGTCACTGGCATCTTGGGGATCAAATGGGGAAAGCAGTTCCTCAAGCTGGTCGAGGCCACGCGTCCTCGTGACGACCGCAAGGCTGATGTCTCGCTTCTTGGTCATGAGGCCGAACGGCGAGTCATTCATAAGCAGGGGTAGCCTGAAAATCATAAGACGTCTCAAATAAGAAGTTGCTGGAGACAGCAAGTGCACCCGTCCCTTGCTGCAGGTCAAGCGAAGGACTCCTGAATCTCGATCGTGAGCCTTAGGTAGAGTGCACAGGCTTTCGAGAATATGGTATTGATGCAGCTGGGGGACCTGGCGCTCGGACTGTGCTGGATTAGTACTTCTCATTAACACTCGGAAGAACATCTACCGAGCAATTGGCTTCAAGTGAGCGGCAAAGCCGCAGAAACAATCCCGGTCTAGCGCTGCGAAGACTGAGCCTGAGCGCGGATGATTGACTGGTAGCTCGTCATGTTATTCTGCGCAGTGCAGAGCACTTGAAGTCCGCCAAGGTCGGGAACTTATGAGGGACCGTATTGGACACAGTGTTGGACTTGGGATAATCGGATTGCACTGATTCCTTGATCTTGACCGTTCATTCCTCGGCCTTGATGCATCTACCCTCGTAGTCCGATTTGCATATGCAATAAGGTTGAGCGCCAAGGCTCAGGCAGGTTTGGGCGAAACCTAGGTTGCTGGCAAAAATCTGGAAGACTTTGTCCAGTACGAGCTTGGTACGAGCCCTCAAAAACTAGTCAGCCGGTCTAGGAACCGGTGGTAACGGTGTAACCTCCCGGGGACAAGGCTGTCCCTGGCTGTCCCTTGGCTGTCCCACACTTTTCAACTTTCTCCCTGTCACTGCTCCTGTCACTGCACCCACTCACAAGCCTGACACTGCCTGACACTGAGCGTGTTCCCCGGTTTCATCCCGTTCGGATAACCACGATACCCGATGCCTCGTCCAAAACCGCTACTCTCCTTTGACTTTTTTCCGCCCACAAGACGAGACGAGGATACGTACGACGATCCAGATGAGCAACCAAAAAGATGGTTTCATTACTTGCCTCTTTGTGGTGAGTTGCGAATCAGTAGCATGGCCACTCTGTTCATTCTCAATATGCTGCACTTCGATAGGACTGGTTACTCTCATGATAGCCCCGCATCCATCCTGGCTCCTCGTTCTCGTTAACTACCATCTGCGCACGTTGGATTCTACCTCGACCTTTCTTTTCCATCTGTTGGCTACTTATACCCTGACATTCCTTGCCTTTTGTTCGCTCATTGTTTGTGTCGTTCGTGACCCGGGACAAGTTACTCTCCCCAAAGGAGTCGCAGAGGACGATAGTGAGGATGGTGATTTAGGACTGCGGGAAGCTCTCATGGCCGGGCCGGAGGATGACGACTATCTGTGCCCTACCAAATGGTGTCATAAGTGCTGGGCACCGAAACCCGAGCGCACACACCATTGCACGCTCTGTGGACGGTGCGTCTTGAAAATGGGTGAGTGCGATATCCAATGTGTACCGCGTGTCCTGATCAATCAGATCACCACTGCCCATGGCTTGGGAGCAAGTGTGTGGTATGTCGTGTTCCTGAGAGCAGAAATTGGCGTTCCTAACCCTCCTCCAGGGACATAGAACATACCCCGCCTTTTTCCACTTCATATCTTGCATCACCCTCCTTTCAGCTTACATCGGCATCGTCTCCGCGCGTGCATTCTTGTGGTCACTCAACAATCCGGCCCTAGTTCCTGTAAGCACCAGCGAATCTTGTCACTCTTTTAAGACATACTGACGCAATGAAAAGGATGATGCTACACCCATCAACGAACTCTTTTTGACTGCCGCCGGGTTCATCATTGCCCTGGTCGTTGGGTCCTTCACGATGTACCACATGTACCTCATCTCGTAAGCATCGACTCTTCTTACTGGTCGTCCGCAGACTTACATGCGAATAGCACGAACCAAACGACTCTGGAGAGTTTATCTCCGTTCTTACTGCTCCGGCATATACCGCCACTACCTGTTTCACTTCACCTCTCTGACCCTCCGATGGAGCACGAACTCTCATCCAAGCAACGAAGTCTCGTTCGAGATGCTCATCGTGCAGTAAAGTTATATGATCTCGGATGGCGTAAAAACTGGGCACAGGTATTTGGATGGAACAAACCACATGGTTGGATGTTACGCATCCTATATGGTGGTGTCAGGTGAGTAACGTCCCAGGCTACTAGAGCGACCGCCCTGCTCATTGGATCTACAGCAAAGGAGACGGTCGATCTTTCCCACGTAACCCACGTGCGGACGAGATGTTATCGAGGCTTGCAAAGCGCCTTGCGACTGTTGACAAAGAACCATGATTTCTGACGTTTTCCCCTACGTTCTCTCTGACTCGGCTTCGATGTATAATCTATTCGCGAATAATGTGTTAGCACCGATCGTTACTGTTGTCGTTCTTTAATTGTAAACATTTAGTGTTGAATCAGGTCAGATAGTAGATACTCCCGCTGGACCTTTCGGGGACTCTGTCCGAGGCGAACATGCCAAAACAGAACAATACCCCCTGAGATGCGTATTAACCGAGTTGATAGACCGAGTTGCACTGGTTGAAAGGCACATCGGTATCGATTTCGATGACTACCCGTTGGCATGAGATGGCTCGCTGACGAGGGAAATGGATTCGTTGGTTCAAAAGTTAATTGTGGCCTGTTGAGTTTACAAGCCTTAAAATACCACCTTTGATCATATGACGCCTTCAATACACCGAACGCTCTTCCGTCCGACACTACCACCATGCCCATCCACCACATAAGTGCGTCCTGATAAACTGAATGTATGAGGTTGTCCAAGCATCAGTACTGATCATCAAACGTTCTCATCGGCAGTCTTGCTCAAATTCAAACAGGGCATTTCCCCTGCCGACGCCGAGAAGGTCCGAAAGAGCCTGCACGCCTTGGCTTCGCAGATACCTGCGATCAGTAGCATCAAGGCCGGGAACAAGATCAAGCACCCCTTGGATCATGAGTATGACGAAGGTGTGTATGATTCCCTCCCGTATGACCATATGGCGTCTCACTTTCCTGGCGTATAGGCGTCATCCTCGTATTCAAGGATGAAAATGCCCTGAGGGTGGACTATATGCCTCACAAAGCACACCGCGATTACCAGGAATACACGGCGCCATATATCGAAGGTCAGTATCATGCTTAGGGACTCGCCCCAGACAATTAATTCTTCCGAAACGCAGATAAATTGATATTCGATATTTACGCCGATGAGTGAATGCGATGCGATGCTAACGTGCGAGTCCAAAGTGGCGAAAGAACTTATTGATAACTATAGCTTGCTGTAGAATAAAGGGTCCATATCTTGTCGATGCGAACGAAGTCGTGCTCAGTCATAAATTGGAAGCGGCATCAACCTGATTATATGCATGTTCAGTGTGATGTTTTCATGCGGACATAACTCTCACTCACCTATCAGCGTTGAAAAGGAAGTTCTCACCATCGTCCTCTCCCTCGAGGAAGTGTGTCGGATGTAAAACTGAAAAGCATATCAGTTTCAGATACTGAAATACAAAGTGAACTCGTCTCCTCACCTAGATGCCCGCGTGTATGTTTCAACAAATGTTCCATCTCTGCCCATTCACCCTTGTCAAACGGTTTCGCTCTCTTGCCTTTGCCTGTTTCCTTCTCGTGAGTTGGCTTGGGCATGGGCGTTGGTGATGATCGTTCGCTGTCTTTTTTGTCCCGATCATGAAATGTTTCAACGCTCTCGACGACAAGATAGGATCCGTCGTCTTCTCCCAAATTACTAGATGAAGGACTAGGAGGGGTGGCGTGCTTGGTCTGACGGAAATGGGACGCTTCGTCAGTATCGTCAGGTTTGTAACGCTTCAGTTCACCCACAGCCTCCTTCGTGAACCGTTCATGAAAAGCCACAAACTCTTTGTACTGCTTCCAGGTGGTCACAGTATCGTCCGGAACCGCGTTGAACACCCTCCGATAGATCTCCGTCTGTGAATTAGTAAACCAGTCAGCCAGGCAGGAGAACTAGGCAACCGAATAAGAACGGACGTTGAGTTCAGCACACGCAACCCACACGTCCTCCCAGAACTTCTCTGTAATCGGGTCTTCGAAGGCGTCCGGGTGGATGTCAGGCGGAGGTGGCGGAGTCCAGGCCTTGTGTTTGCCATCAGGAAGATGCTTCTGTTTACGTGGGGTAGATCGTTTGTGCGTCGTGCTCCTCTCTTCAATAGGGTCGCTGTTATCCGATGCGATGTGTGACGGCTCGTAACCAGCGTGAGCGCTCGCATCCATTGGCGGCCCCAATACTTCCCTACTGCCATTAGGAATATCATGAGTAGGGACACTTGGGCCAGGCTTCTGCTGCGCGTGCCCATCTGGTTGGTCAGCACGGGATTTCTCCGCGGCTTCCAACGAAGGAGGTGGTTGTTTAGCGTCCTGACTCTCAACAATTGGCACCTCCGCGCTGCTGAATCCAATCTCCTCCCTTTCGTCCAGAGGAGATATGCCATAGTCGTGAAGTGAAGTGTCTTCTTTCTTCGAGCGGGCGAGAGCGTCCTCAGCGGAGCGAGTTACTTGGTTAAGAATCAGTGAACTGCATTCATTGGCATACAATCTCAATCATACCTTGCTCGAACGCATGCCGCACTTTCCCATGGCCTACTTCTGTAATCGCACGACCTGGTGTTGTCTCTTGTTCTCCGCTGGGATCCCAAGCTTCTTGGGCGTTCTGATGCTGTGCATCTCCCCGCAGAATGTCTTCCTCAACCAACGCATCCACGTCGACTCCGACATGTTCTCGCATGAGTCGGACCCGAAGCGTATGCGCAAATCGCCCAACTTTGAAAGGTCTCCCTGCCATAGTACTATACCGCAGCAAATCAGCTGTAGTCCACGAAGAGAGACATTAGTGTCACTTGCCCGTCAATCATGTCGGTGTCTCGGATGATAGCGGCTAGTTCAGAGTCGCGATCACCCCGCTGAGAGCGCTCGTTAATATTGGCGCTCCCGATGATGGCGAGTCTGTCGTCCACGATGCAGACCTTGCCGTGTATGTAAACCTAATAACGTCGTTAGCACGAACAAGGATCCAAACATTGCGGCTCACAATCTCGGTAGTCAATACTCCATCACGCATCTTCCCCCAATTGCGCAAGGAGAATACACGGATGTACTCGTGGGGCTGGCAAATGGTGAGTTGTGTGAGATGACCCACGAAAGACGGACCTACGTCGATGCCCTCCTCATGCAACCGTGTATATATCGAGTTTTCCCCACGGAACAGTGTACGATTCTGACAGTCAAGTATGATCCGTATCTGACAGACGCTTCAGTTTGGGGAAACGGGAGTCATGAACCGGCAAGCTTACTGCGCTAGCATCGCCATGGTCGACTGAAAAGGGGAACCCAGGAAACAGCGGGATCATGATGCAACACTTCCAAGGGGTTCCCTCTTCATGTGCGCGAATGATCCGTCGGACAAGAGCATCTCCAATTCCGTTCTCAATTTGAACGTCATTGATGATCGTGCTGCAAGCCTGCTATGAGAAGAGCACTTGAACCAGAGGATAACATACGTACGAGGATATAAAGAACTGATTCTCCATATACACAAAGTGCTCTGAGTTCTCGATGGCTACACGCGAATTAAAAAGAGTGTCCGCGATAGTCACCATAGAGCCTACCTGCAAGATACGCATTTTGGATTGAATGCTCAACCCGGTTAGGTGTACCAAGCGACCATGGTCCGGCGGATCTGCAGATCTGCATCTCACATGTTCCGGTGAGACCCATAGCGTCCAACTCCAAGGGTTTGAACTCGGGCGGAGGCAATAAAAATGGCATAACCATGCTGTGGTTCTATTCAAATGAATTGGCGCGAGGAGAAATCCAGAGTGGAGGAAAACGTCGTACTTTGATCCGTAGTAGCCAATTCCATCTAGCAACAATCGTCAGCCGTCGCAAATCGAAACAATTCAAACGCAGCCCACCTTTCTACAAAATGTCGAGCAAGATCACGCGCTGGTTGACCGACAACTTGCATCCCAACATCGTGCCTGGAGAAACTCAGCTTCCCGGATCGCTGGTTCGATGAGACACCTACCAAGGCATCCTTTGAACCTTGGAGCGGTCGTACATGTCCTCTTCAGGTTTGTGGAGAGCATGGAAGTCCGAGACTCGCGGATTGCTGTAGTCCTTTCCTGATACATTCGCACAACGAATAAGCACAGATATTATCGCTTAGGTTCATGAGCGACGAACCGGGCCAGATCTCTGTTTTCTCCGATGACAGCTCTGGATCATCGACGATAACATGTTGCGGGGTGTCCCACCTGGAGACAGTTAGCTATATTATGTGGGACGTCCGACGACACAGACCTTCCGAAGCAAAGATCAATTCCACCCATGAAGGCTATTGTCTGGTCAACCACGCAAAGCTTCTCGTGCTGGGAGGAGAAAAGGTATCAAGGAGGGACAGGGTAATCGATGTCTAATGAACTCACATGGGCCCAGTAGAAGGTTCCAGTCTGGAAATGTGAAGGCGAACGCTGGATCATTATGTTTTCATGAAGGGATGACAGCTTCTGTTTTGCGTAGCTGAAGCGATGTTGATCAGTGAAAGGGAATATTAGCGCTGAACCATACCCACTTGCTGTCGGTCGGCGTTGTGCGGCTTGACACTTCCAGACTGTTCATATTATGAGCTCGTAAAGGATGTGAAAGAATGAAAAACTTACTATAAGATGATATAGATCTTCACACCTTCTTTCGCTTTCCGTTCCAAAATCTTATCGAGTCGGTATTTCTCTTTAGTCGGGCGTCGTAGCTGTAGTTCTAATAGCAGGAAATCAGAAAAACGAAATTATCGCTGTGAAAGCTTACCTGGTGAAAGCCACCAATCGTGGATGTATATGGTTTCTTTCGCCATCATGAGGGCTCTCGACAGATTCCACATGTAGTCCCGCTATCGCGGATACACAGTCAGTATATATTGTAACTCAAAGACAACATGCTCACCCCATCCACAAGCCACTGTGCAGCCACGTTCATCCGTATCGGCGCAAAGCTGTCGAACCGACTTTTTGCCACGTAGTGACAAGCATCCGCAGCCTTCTCCAATGCAGTGATCCATTGCAACATTTGGCGCTAGCGGGCATGTGGTCAGTCGAAAACTACAAGTTCGAGCACACAGTTACCTCATTCCTCGCAAATAACTTGAGACGCATCTGTGAATTCTCAACATAAAATGTATGCTTCGAGACGTCTTGCGAGCGCTTCTTCCGCTTGCGCCGTTCATTCTCTGCTCTTTGTTGCTCCTGCTGGCGTTGGGGGTCTTGTTCCGCCTGATGAACAGGGGACATTTCCAAAGGTCGAGTGTGTGTAGAAGGATCGAGCATAGGAGCAGGAGGCATGTTTGATGCAACAGAGCTCCCTGAAGAAGCCGTATCATGTCGTACATGCCCATTCCTAGGTGACCTATCCTCCTGCGTTTCTCCGTTGACAATATTTGGCGTGGATCGGTGGCCAATGCCGAGGACTCGAGTTATTCGATCTGTGATAGACCCCATGACAGAGGAACAGTCGACCTCCGCCTCTTGAGCTATTGTGACTTCGTGGACGCGTTCGGAAGTGTGAAACTCTCTCTCGGCTGGTTCCGGGCGAAGGAGGTGGAGACCTTTACGATAGTAACTAATAGGACGTACGATTTTGAAGTCTGAATCCAAGAGGAAGACGTCCCATACAGTTATCTGTAGCGGGTTTATTAGTAGCAGGCAACCGAAGTTCTGAACCAACAAACCTCTCCAGGGTCTTCAATCACGACTAGATAACTCTCCCGCACAATACACCAGCGAGATTGCTTTCGTTCTCCCCGACCTGTGGATTTACGCCCTAGTCCTGTGGTACTTCCCGACGTTTCAAAGCTCAAGAACCCTGCTTTGTATTGAACTCCGCCTGATTGAGCGAGGGTGATGAACAAAGCGCTGATTTCAAGAAAACCTGCGAGTCTATTCGCCGATGGGTGAAACATCTGATTCAAGACCAAGGCGCTTAGTGAATTACAACTTCCATGGGTTATATTGGACATACCACCGCACGGATGAACTTGATGAGATAGTTTTCTAGGGCTTCCCGTTGCAATCGAGCGAAATCTGCTTGACGAACCTGACCTCCGATGCTTCCTTTCCTAAGGAAGTTGAAGTATGGCAGACCTTCGACAAACATCGTCAGGGAATAGTGAGACGTGCAACGAGAAGGCGCACTAGTTCGCGGAAACTCTGGAAGCGCATCCTTATGAGTCCTGAATGCATTGGATATGGTGTAGTGTGTATGCAATGAAAGAAAATCTCGGAGTTGGCGATAAATAACCCATCGGGCGGTACCGTTGGCATACTCGCACTCGATGCGGAAGACGGCTTTCTGGGCGTGTAAAGGGTGCAGACTATCGCTGATACGAATGCGCAGGCGATGAAGTAGAACCGGTATGCGCCTATGACCCTTGTCATCCCGCTCGAACCAGAGTCCCAACATTAGGTTGGAAAGACCGCCTGTGATGAGCTCGTCGGTGATGTTTACTTCTGGGGGTGCGACGGAGTGTGTCGTGGTGGTCGAGGGTGACTGTCGCATAGCGGGAGGAATGAGAGCGCGTAGCTTCCCCCACTTGTCAGAGCCTCCAGAGCGCTTGATTGACCTTTGGGGAGGATGGGACTGTAACCACTGGATTTCACTGGGCGAAGGCTCCTTGGGCTGCGAATCGTCATGCTTGACAGAACCCGTGGTGTGGTATCTGGACATGCGCTGTTCACGCTCGGATGACGGCTCAGGGCCTTGAGGCTCCCCGAAGAAAGTCGGAGGCTGTTCGTCCATGGCGGATTCAAGCCACCTGGTTGAACTGCGGCTTTCCTCTGGGAGGTTTGTGTCGCGAGCTTTTCCCTTTTTGTCTACCGAGTCTTTGTCGGCATTTGGGCTGACCGGCTTCGAGTCCAATGCCCCACGAAAGGTGGATTGTTGACGTGGGTGATAGAGTGGCCGAGAGGCAAACTGAGCTGGCCCACCAAGGTCATTTTCGAAGAGCTCTGGATTCACGGGTTGTCCATCAATGGGATTAAAATATGGAGCAACTGGAGAACCAGAAGGGGTTAATTGATACGATAGCGATCGGGGAGGACCAGTCCGAGCGGAAGGAGTATCTTGCAACGAGACTGGCCGAATTGGCGTGATTGGAAGAGGTAGCGCGGGTCGCTGGCCTCGGGACGTGCCCTGAACGGCATCATGCTGCGAAGTGGTAGACGTGTGTTGTTCAACTTGATGGTGATCAGCGAGCGCCGCAGTGGCCAGACTTTGGAAAGTGATATGCTTGTGCAGCTCGGAGGACGGCGACGAGATATCCGCCGATGCCATTATCCATCTGAACGGGGTTCAGTCCAAACAACAACAGAGACCACGTCGCTGCGGGAACTTGCCAGGTGGATGGTAGCAAGGATGGTAGCAAGGATGGTGTTGGAGTTTGGTTGGAGTGTTGACGAAGTACTAACCCAAACTAGAACACCCCTGTTTGAACAAAGTGCCGACTCCGAATCAGGACGATCGATGCCGCCAAGCAACCACGGAAAAAAACACCCGGTGGGGTTGATCAAACATGTCATCCGTTCTCTGTGAGGTGAGCCGCCCATTTTCCGTGCCGAGTGCTCCGGGAGTTCTTACAGGATCCTCCCTCTCTCATCACTTTGAACTCTCTTCATCTTATGAACAGGCACTGCTCTGACTCGGAAGGTCACTGGGTCTAGCTTGGTTCCGTAAGTACGTTTTCAACGTTCGGAAGTGGTGCCAGGAAGCGATTTCGTCGCTCTCAGTTACGCCTGGTTATCAGCTTGGGACGATACTTCCGACCGTCCCCGTAACCCTCGAGGACGCGATCAAGCGACTCGCCACCTCGGCAAGCGGTATCTCTGGGTGGACTCATTGTGTATCGACCAGGACAACAAAGAGGAGGAAGTACAGATCCCTCCATGAGTGCCATCTATACTGGCGCGTGGGCCACAATCTTCAACCTTCAATCCACTCGGAGTGGTTTGCCAAGGGCAGGGACACTGGAGGGTGTTATCCCTCAACCGTCTCTCGGCCAAGAGGAACAGAACACGCCGATACTCTCGAACAGTAAGGGAACCTCGTTTCCAGTTGAAGATGTCCAAACACACGGATTCTCTTAACGCGTTTTCTGCTGCCCTCGCGCTCCTCACAGAGACCCGTTAGCTGAGTGGGTTCGTACAGGGTCTGTCAGTGGAAAGACTGCCGAAGGCGCTGCTGTGGAGACATTACGATCGCCCGTGTCGGCGAGATGGTTTCCCAGCGTGGTCGTGGGATTGGAGGGCACAGTCAGCATCTTTGAGTTTATTGCACAGAAGGAAAGAGAGTGTAGACACGAATAACGGCGATGTGGGGGGTCACATTGAGTATCAATCTTATACAGACGAAACCGGTGCCGATGGGCTTTGAATGTGACCTTGGAGAAATGGTGCGAACTCATGACACGTTCCTTTCTCGCTTTTCTGCCAGCCTCAACAGAGTGGGAGGATACAGAAGGGGAGGAGATAGATCACAATCGAGACCCCATGCTCTTGCTGGCGAAAATAATGTTTGAACTCACCGGCTGTACTGCCGAGCGTCGATCGCGACGACCTGTTGATCGAGGGCCCTCGGAAGACTATTTGTTCGAGTAGCACATAGGTCGAGGGTCTTGACGTCTGTACATCAGCCTAACCCGAGCTGCTGCTGCGAGGAAACTGGCGATCGTGCGTGCTGGTGCTGATTATGCCTCGAAGGATACGACGGCGGCAAGTCTGAACTCGGATATGTCAGATATGTCCTTCGGACATACTCGGCATCTATATGCTGACTCTGTGATAGCAACAAAAGTTTACCACTATATACCGACTAAGTTTGCTCGTCCTTATCCAATCGTGCCCGAGGTGTAACCTTGCGTTCGAACGACGACTTAGGGGTGGTGGTGGGCGAAGCCCACCAACACAGCGTGACGCTTATATAAGCCGAAAACCCCTAAAACGCCTCAAAACGCGGCACACCCTCACTACAACACCATTTACACCAATCCACACCCAAAACAGTCGTGCTAGAGTACAAGTGTATTGAGTAAATACATCGTGTACAAGAATTAACTACATTCAAGTTCAATTAAGCAGCCTATACGCTGTAGCAAACGAGTGTCCAAAACATCAAGAAATAAGTTACTCGATAGTAAATACTATCTTCATCGTCAGAATCGTCAACATCGCATCTGGGGACCATGTGTTTAACTGTGCGTGTCACTGGGATCACTGGTAACATTGCTGGAGCTTCTCCATGTGCCTCGTACCGTTCGACTGGGGCAATTAGAGCTTCAAAACGAGAGGATTTCGTCTTCAAGTGAGACTAAGTTCAGAGGGATGTCAGGATCAGTGCACGATCCTCGATGAAGCTCGAGTTGGTCTTCAAGGGCCTTGCTGACCATGGCCTGCAGAGCTAATCAGTCTGTGACAATCGACATTCCCGCAAAACTTATCTGCTGCCAGCTTCACCCTCTTCAGTTTCTTCTGCTCGTTGCGGAGCAGCCTGTGACGGTCAGGAGTTTTTGTCTCCGTACGCGTCACCCTTGCCTCCGCCCGTGCAAGGTGCTGCGCGACATGTCCCAGCTCCTGTTTCATGCTCGCGAGAGTGTAATTCGCGTTCGACAAGCGCTCCTCGAGGACTTTGGCGCGTTTGTATGATCCCGAGGAAGCGGTGGTGGTGCGTGTATCAATGATGCATCAGGAAGCGGTGTGTTCTCTTTCTCGTCATGTAAGCGACGTAATTGCTCATGTTGTGCAGTAGATCGACGTTTATTGAGAGGTGTATAGGAGGGGTGATGCACCATGGCACCAGCGGCTAAGTGCGAAAGGCTGGAGGCATCTTTCACGAACATAAAGGAGGACAAGACGCTGGGGGTATCATGTACATGCATCGACGAAGAACCCCTACCCGAATCCCGATCCGGGCTACTCCATTGTGTATAGGGGTATTCCAGGTGGGAGTTCGAGATTGTACCGAATACACCTCAATAACTCCAGGTATACAGAGAAAAATTGACGGATTTTACCCCCTCGTCCACGCCTTCACAACGGTTTTTAAAGTACTGTGTCGTGGATGTCACAATCACGACTTTTAACCTTCTTCCAAACCACCCATATGCTCATATTTCAATGACACATTCAATTCATGCATTTCGGGCCTGGAGACCATGTATATATACTATGTATGAATGTACCTACACTGTTTCGCATCTATCTACGGCCCGAGGTGGTACATTCTCGAATGTGTGCCATGTCTCAGTCTCAACATATTGCAGGACAGCTTATGTAAGCATCACGCTGTGTTGGTGGGCTTCGCCCACCACCATTAGGGGCTTGGGACTTGCCCTTGCCAGTGTCAAATAGAAATAGGAGCCTCAAAGTTCTCGCTTGCATTCGACATGCCATCCAACAAATCTTTGCCAGACGAGATAATCCTGCACATACTATCTTTCGCCGGCCCTCTGGACATCCTCAGGGCACGAGCGGTCAGCTCGGTCTTTCTTAATTTGATGAGCTCCACTCACTAGCCCACTACATCACACGATGTGCTTTCCACTGGCAGGCTTCAAGACAATTCCGTGATTTTACCCATGATCACGAACTCTGGAAGGCTCTTTACAGGAGTGCACGATTGCCTCGTTCGCCCGGGCCGTATCCTTCGCAATCGACCCAATTTCTCGAGCGTGCTCTCGTTCAATCTACACGACTGGAACAAACCTGGACCACCGAGCCCTTCAAAGTAGATTCATGCACAAAAATCCCCACCGTGGAACCACGCCATCACAGCACATCCCCGACAATGGTTTGTGGCAGATGGGTGCTCACTTGCGAGTTGAGGAGGAAAATTGTGCTCTACGACATAGAGTTGAACGGTCATCGAGCTCACCATCGTCAAGTCATATGGAAAACGCCAGGCCAACTCAAGAAGAAGGCAGTCTGTCCTCTGAATCTCTTCCGAGAGAAAAATGTAGGAACAATTTATCATTGGGATGCATGTTCTGTCACATCAATCGAGGGGGAGTTCATTTATGTTCTAGTATGCCATGACTTGGGGACAAATACTGGGACCAGCTCAGTAAGATGGTACGTCTGGTACATGACTTTAGTCACAAGGATTGTACTGATATATCCATCCCATAGGGATCTCTTGGAGTTCCGAGTGGATGGATCTGATCAACCCATCTTTTGCAACTCTTTCAATGTCCCTACAAGCGAGACACCTATTGTGGAGATGACTCGTTACTCAACCCTCCTGTACATGAGCAGACTTGCAATCCTCTTCGACACAAAAACGCGGATATTTTACAAATTCCCAATGTTCACAACTCAGTTGGTCAATGACCACAGTAAAAAAATGAAAGATTACATTGCTTACTATCATCCACCAGTGTGCCATTGATACACTACCAGAGTGGCCTTTTGAGCCACTGGCAGTGATCCTCACAAAGACTCATATCCTGTGTTTCGGCTCGAAACATCGGCTCCCAATTGACTCACATCTCGTGCAAGTCTTCACTCTTCCTGCTGATCCAATAACACTCCCCGATCGCACCTGTACACTCTGCCTCACCCATGAGGCCCTCATGGGCCGCAATGACATCAAGAACTTGACCCCTATTCGTGATTCCATCATTGATCCGCTGACTGGGTCGACCAGTATCAGGCTCTTACGTGGAGTTCTAGAAAACAAACATTTTCGTTCCCTTTGCGTTGACCTGGCATTACCAAGGTCCTCTCCTGGTGCTGTCCTCCCAATCTCCATCGACACACATGATGTCTTCACAGTTGACATTCGCGAGGTCTACACCAGCAACCCTGGCACTGCATTCTACAATCCTTTTGTCAGGATGCTCGTCCATGCCTCTGACAAGGGACATGCCAGGGGGTTGTGCAGGATTTACAATCATTCGAGTGGCGAGTATCACTGTGTCAAGTTCACAATCGATGCTACAAACAATGAATGTGTATCGACTGTCAGCAAGCTTGTTCGAATGGAGGCTTGGATCAATCACCTTTGCAATGCTTCTACTCCCATACAATTTGATGGCGTGTGGGGGAAAATTTGTTATCAACCGAAGCACTCCCATCCCAATTCACACAAGAGTTTGCCGATCGTCGTACTAAATGTGAAGTAGACCAACATATACTATACTTTGTTACCCATCCAGTCGAAGGACGTGCATGCGCTCCTCAATGTACACGGTGCCTAGTTTGAACTACCCCTGGGGAGTTGCGTTGTTGTCCTCAAAGTCACAATCGGCGCTCCAGCTGCATGGCAATCCGAATCTATGTTGATATCATCACTCCTAACTGCTCCCCTCTGACATTACGAGCATATTTCCAGACTTGATCCAAACTCCTATAGGACTTACGACAGCCGGAGAGTCTCACTCGAACACCAATCAAGAGACAAAAATTGCGGGACCCGTGGGGTGACAAACGGCTCCATCGCTCTTGAATATACCCCTGATGGCCGGCAGGATGTACGACGTGAACACGCGGACAGTGATTTGGAAGGATGCCAGTGACTCGCAAGTGACGATCCAATGATTCGATTGTATTGTACGAAGTGTACGATAGTGAGCGATTCGATTCGGATTGGCTGGTTGCGTCGAGAAAAGACCATGGCTTAAGACAAGTCAGGGAAGATTGGATGGAGTGCAGGTTGTCTCTCCATTTAGGCGGCACTCCTCAACATGAAGTTGTAGTTGCTGCCATCACCCTGTATCAAGAGATATCAGATACGAGCTTAGGGGGATATATCAAGAACACTCACAATCATCGTGGTCGGGAAACCAGGGTCGAACGGCAGAATGCCCCCGAGGTACTCGATGTGTTCTGGAGTCCAGACCCTCAAGGTTGGCATCCGGCTGTTCGACCTTGCGACATCCAATAATAGGGAACACATGGGGCGTCTTTTGCAAGACATACTATGTGATCACCACCGCAGCGATGCGTTTCGCACTGATGAAAAGTCCCCAAATCGGATACCTTCTATACAAAGTGAATGAACCCGAAATACTCCATGATTGCTCACATTGCAGAAATTAACTTGCATGTTGTTTCCTGTCGACCAGCTGTGCATCCCACAGATAGGCAGAGTCTGCGCCGGTTGCTTCTCCACGGAACCCACAGTCACTGCCATCGCCCAGTGCGTAAGGGCTTGTTAGGCGCGAGTCAGATCACAAAAAGCACGAAGACTGATCATCATGGCAGTGATAGGAAAACCACGGTTGAGTGGAGGACACGAGGCCAGCCATATGGAATTACACGGTGGAAGCGGTGGGTCGTGGTTGTGCTTCTTCCTTGTCCATGGTAGTTGTAGTTGGTCAACACTGTGGGAACTAAACTGACTGATATCCATTGAGCGCAGCACTGAGCAATAGATTTTCATTGATCTCAGCGCGCAATCAGCCTGTCACAGTATCCAGTGCTGCACTGAGCACTAACTAGTCATGTGATAAATACAATGAAAATTCCGGGGCTCGCGAATCATGTAAACGAATCATTGAATCCAACCAGCGAACGCTACAAGCATTGAAAATGAGTTCACCAACCTCAGCACAGTTCAAGCCGAGTCCAAGTCCCAGGGCTCGTCTTCAGCCTCTGACTCACTCTCTGCACCATCGGCCTCGTTGGGTACAAATGAAGTTCTGGCCAGCCCCGTCGAGCGGTCGATGATGCCCCAGCGCTTCCCTGTTTCCACTCGTCCAACCACTGCTTTGATGTTGCGTATGTCGGTAACGATTGGCGCTAGGGATTGCGACACGAATAATGGAGTAAATGCTGCGTTATCGCCGTTCGTCTTCAGGGGCCTGACGAGAGCGAGCAATAAAGTTGTCTTGCCGAGCTCCCTCCATATTCTCTCATCCCCCAGTGAGCAAACGAGAATGCGCACGAGCTGGCCATATTGGATGGTGGTAATTGTCTCGTTCGCGTCTTCGAATCGAATCTCATACTGTAGCAAAATGTGTTGTTCAGTCACGGTTCTCATCTGAAAGGCATAAGACTCACGCGCACGAATGTATTGTCACGTCGCGATTCGCGAAACTTGCGAAACGAGTGTTCTGCTTGAATTCTATCTCCACCATCACGGATACGAAGCTTTGACCAAGATGGCATGGTGCGCGGCAGATTGGCGATCAACTGGTCAAACCTCCCACCTATAATGGCCTGAAGGTATAATGCAACACGGCGGCGCAAGTCGTTGTCGGGCTGGTGATTTCCACGGTAAGGACCGAGAAATGCCTGCATAGGATCTACGCGCGGAGGTTAGAAGAAAATGACCATCAATAAATTTACAACGAACATCCTGCGTAAACATGTTCGTGCTTCGAAAGCTGATCAGTTCGACCACGAGTTTGACCGATCTCAGATAGCTCCTCCTGAAGGTTGTACTTTGCTTTCAGTTGGCTGAGGTACGCCATGTGGAGGACGCGCCGGTCCAAGCTACTCCACGGCGACCGCCGAGAATGGAGCGCTGCTTGCAGCATTCCGCAAAACCGCTCCATCGCAAACGTCCAGCTCGTCCATACTGGTCCACAGAATCGTATTCCCGCTGCCACATGCAAAAGTCCGTGAATTGGCAGGGTACACGCCCCGAGACGTTCCTCATTGTACTGGTAATAGTACCTTTGAGATGCTTGTCAGTCATTCTCGACTTGAAGGCAAGAATTTGACTAGTACTTACCTTTCATAAAGGGTGACCCATTGAATCAAGCCCTGCTCAATCTCGTTGACCTCCTCGTAGGTGAGGGTGAACTTGACCATTTTTTTCATGAGATTAGCTAGGAGGAGCATGTGCGTGTATATCTTGTCGTCCGGGAGACGATCCTTGAGAAGTATAGGCGCGAGGTACATGAACCAGAAGCCCCAGGCTTCTGCCGTGAACGTCGACCGATCTTCAGCAATATTCATCAGCAAGACTGTAAAAAGTCTGAAATGACTGGAGCTTACTTGTCTGACTGGAGCCAGTCAGACAAGTGAGCCAGTAGCCAAGTGCCCCAGGCATCCAGTAGTCTCAGTCATCCAGTAACCAAGTGTTCCAGTCATCCAATAGTCTCAGTCATCCAGTAGTCCAGTGAGTCAGTGCTCCAGTAACCTCAGTAGTCTCAGTCATCCAGTCATCTAGTCACCAAGTCATTTCAGTAGTCCCAGTCATCCAGTCATCCAGTCACCAAGTCATTTCAGTAGTCCCAGTGGCCCAGTAGTCCAGTGCTCCAGTCACCCAGTCAGTTCAGTGTGGCAGTGCTCCAGTGCTCCAGTCACCCAGTCAGTTCAGTGTGGCAGTGCTCCAGTGTTCCAGTCACCCAGTCAATTCAGTGTGGCAGTGCTCCAGTGCTCCAGTCATCCAGTAATATCAGTAATATCAGTAATCCAGTAGCTCAGTAGCCCAGTACTTCAGTACTCCAGTAGCCCAGTAGTGCAGTAACTAAGCAATCCAGTGGTCCAGTAATTCAGTTGGCAAGTGAGTTCAGTCACCCAGTAGCCAAGTCATCCAGTCATCTAGTAGCTCAGTCACCCAATAGCCAAGTATCCCAGTCATCCAGTCACTCAGTAGCTCAGTTACCCAGTTATCCAGTTATCCAGTCACTCAGTAGCTCAGTTACCCAGTTACCCAGTTATCTAGTCACTCAGTTACCCAGTTACCCAGTTATCTAGTCACTCAGTCACTCAGTAGCTCAGTTACCCAGTCACTCAGTCACTCAGTCATCCAGTACAATGAGCCAGCTCATTCTGTACTAGTATCTGTCACTCAAGGATCTAACTGGAAGCAGAGAGGGGTGACAAGCAATGATGACATTCAAGAAGTATCTACTACATCAAGACTTCTAGCTAAGGTTGGAGGGAGGACTGAAGTGCAGCATGGGTGAGCTGGATGGATGAATGAGATTAATGACCAGGCCATGAAGAGCAAAGACTTACCTGGTTCAGAAAGGGAGGAGGATGGAAGGAGAGGACAATGGGTGAGCTGAATGGATGGATGAGGTCAGTGACTAGGCCAGAGAGAGCAAAGACTTACCTGGTTCAGAAAGGGAGGAGGATGGAAGGAGAGGACAGTGGGTGAGCTGGATGGATGACTGAGGTCAGTGACGAGGCCAGAGAGTGCAAAGAAACGTACCATGATGAACCGGTGTGCGTGGGTGTCCTCTGGTGTGCGGAAACGAGCGGTTGAGCTCGTTGGTGTGCGGAGAGTTGAAACGAGCGGTTGCACTCGGCGTTGTACAAGGAAGGAGGTGCGGGACGATCGAGGAGCGGAAGGAATTGAGTTGTACTCACCTTTGGTCACCGGCGGGGCTGTTGAGCCCACGCCGGCTTGCTTGTCGAGGACGAGAGTGGTTGAGGAAGAGTGGCGAGTTACGAACATGGCACAAGTTTGAAAGTCACGTGGTGGCGTAAGTTGAAAGTCACATGAAGTTCAAACTTGCGCCACGTTCGCAACTGTCGTCGCTTCAAGTTCTCTTTCAC
>JBBPTG010000262.1:0-32468 GCA_038093975.1 Chalciporus piperatus | reverse complement strand
CATCGGATGCGTCTTCACTGACCACGGCACTGGCGCAGGGGAGCACGGATGCGCCTTCATCGCGGGTCCTTCGTGGAAAAAAGCCGAATGCCTCGTACGATGAAGATGCCCATGATTCCCGTTCTGTATGAATGAATATGTTGATTCAGCTAACAATGTGTAACCCTCCTAGCTCCCGTGTACGAAATATATGTCTCTGCTTTGCCTGGTTCTTAGTATCGTGGTGATCTAAGTACTGCTCCGCACAAATCAAATAAAAATACACATCAAATTAGGGAGCTAGGGTTGTTAGTCTATATTCCTATCGTTTGGGGAACTTCTCAACTCAACCGCTCTGGATTCGGTATGGCAGAAACAGCCAGGGGGCTCTGACGATACGCGCCATTGTCCTTCAAGCTTTGTTGCCAAAAGTGAGTTCATGGTGATAAACGTAGACCCACGCAAGTCGACTCCAAAAGGCGCGACACACCATAAACCAAGTGTCGATGCGGATGTCAACAACTCTATAATGATGTGATGGTTCCCAGAATCCAGCTCAAGTTACAGCATGCTAGCCCCCCGCACGCATGTTTATCCTGCATTGACATATAGCGTAGAGAACGAAGGCGTTCACCCCAACACCAGCTATCGGTAAGTGTATCGGAGAGCGAATGACGGACTTGACTGCTCACCATCGTTAATAGAGGAGGAAATGGACGTTTCGGCGCTGAACCTTCGCACGATCACTACAACATCTCCCCAGCAAAGTACTAGCTAGCGACAGATTGATTGAGCGATGCATTTCGAGTTCACAAGATCTTGAATCGTAGTCTCCACCAACTCCGATAGATGATCAGATAGCGCTTGGTGACTGACGTTGTACAGATTATAGTAGTTGGGGTTCTGCGTCATCCTAGTCTCCCGTAGGCAGCCCCTTATTGAAACTGAAGTACGAATTAGGCGTAACCGGAGTGCGACGGTAACACACTGGACCCCTTGGCGGTGGTCCGACAGGGTGATGGTGTAGTGGCTGGTGTCCTAGTCGGTCACGGACGTCGGTGGAGGTAGTCGTGTCAACATGAACTAGCCGTCATCCACGTTGACGAAGTAGCTTGATTAAAAATTTATCCACATAATCCATGGTATCCTATTATATAGTCACTAGTGAGTGTCCTACTGACTCAAGGCTGGCAGTGAGCTAATTACTATGAATGACAGTAATGGGGTAGACTCGGAGTGGTCATCTCTCCGACGCTTTCCGACGTCGCTCATCCGAGTCTTGCATGTCGGCGATGACATCACAATAAACCAAAATAAACGTGGGTTGGTTCTCGCCAAAAATCTTGCTACAAAGCAAGGAACATGACAAGGGAATGCAGCCACCGAACAGCACCGCATTCAAGTCACTTTCCCAACGAGATACCGTCAGGTCTTCCCGGCGGGCAGACAATCACGTACGTTGTGTTCTGGATTGCATGCGACATTTGGAGCTCGATGGGTCTTGTTGAACTCTTCCGCAGACGACAGTCGTTAGACATACCTTGCAAGTCGGGCACTCCGAGGTCAACGCGAGACTCGACTAAACGTGGCTCAGAGATTTTCGTTCTGACGAGGGCCAAAACGGTCCATTGTAGGGGATGGGGCAAAACAGGATTCGATCACTACCTCCCATTTGAAGTGCCCGAGGCGGCCATCGACGCTGCAGTCGCCGCTCTCAAGGAAGCTAAACTTGTCGAGCCATTGGATGAGTGTCGTCTCCGGTTCACAAGTTATCCTGTCAGCCCGTCCAAGATCGAGAATGCGAACGAGAAGGAGCGTTATGAGTCCCTTGTCGCTATCGCCGATACGCTGCAAAAGCTTACGCTCACCAACGGACGCGAGGCATCATGCCAATTCCTACAGAAGCCCGACAGTTACAGCGAAGCCGAGACCTTCGGCGCAAATTTCAAGGTAGACGCACTGCTCAAGCTCAAGCAGTCGACAGTGCCACCATCCGCAGTGCAGTCATCCATACCTGTCGCAGATCTCGCAGTTCCTTCTGAATATAAAACGGCTCGAGAGGATGTTCTACAGGTGCGCGCAGTATCCGCTCGCTTAGTGGTTCACTCCGCTTACGCACATCAGAACCGTAAACAATTGTTGGGCACCACCACCTTCTGCATGAATGATGATCCCCGTCGCGTGCACATTTACGGCGTACATTTCTTTAACGCTCACCTGCTTCCTATCTGACGTCGACTTTTCAGATCACCATCGAGGACGACACGATGGCCGTCTGGTACTTCTCGCGGTCGCACTCGGCCAAGTCTCCGGATTTCAAGTTTACGGAGGTAGGCAAAATCACTGTTTGACCTGTTTGCAATTAGATGCTGATCGGCCGTTTAGGATTGCCGGACGTACATCCGGGTCATGCTCTCGCTGATGTTCGCCACCGAGGAGGAACTTGGCTACGATCCGACCATACAACGTCGTCTAGATCCCGTGACGCAGAAGCTTTGTTTCGTCTACGAGGTCGACGGTAATTACTACAAGACGCAGAAGGCAATCTTTGACGATCGGAGTCTCTGTATAACAGGACGTGCGACTCGAGTGTGGGAGGTTATTGAAGTTGAATCGTTCACCGAGCTCCGGCCACTACATGGTTCGCATCCGGTCGTCTTGAAGGACATCTGGCTGGATGCCAAGTCGAAGACTGAGGGCGAGATTCAGAAAGAGATATTTTCTGAGCTCGAGGGGATTGCCGATGCTTTGGGAGAAGGCGTGGAACCGGCGGGCTTCACGGGCATGGATGTCGAGT
This sequence comes from Chalciporus piperatus, assembly GCA_038093975.1. Classification (NCBI taxonomy): domain Eukaryota; kingdom Fungi; phylum Basidiomycota; class Agaricomycetes; order Boletales; family Boletaceae; genus Chalciporus; species Chalciporus piperatus. The sequence goes on along the minus strand of JBBPTG010000262.1, from coordinate 29,692 downwards.
CCAAGCAGATGCTTCAGGAGTGCTTAGTGGCGCGAAATTGGCATCGGTACTTCCTCACGCTGGTCCGTGACTGGCGAGGGACGGTGTCGAAGGAGGTCGCCGCCGAAGCTCAGCCCGATTCTACACTTTTTGACGCACCTGCTGCCACAGTCAGACCCTCGTTGTCTATGCATGCTGATCCCTCTCGAAGTGCCCTGGCTGGGCCCAAGATGCCTGACGTCTCTCGGGTGGCGCACAAGGACAAACCATCCAATCGTGAATATCGGCCGAAGCAGCACTCGCGGGTCGTCTTCGATGAGCTGTGCGTGGCTTTGCACGATGTGACAAAACTGGGCGATGTAGTGACCGCGATGCTATCGTGCGTGTTTGGTGAGCTACTCTGTTCGCATTGTGGAACCGCCCGAGTGCTCATTGGTGGTACAGCTCTCCAATTGATGTTCCTGGCTGGCTGGGTCCATCGCGATATCAGCTCGGGGAACCTTTATTGGTTCAAGGACATCAACGGTCAGGTGCGAGGCATACTCGCCGATCTGGAATATGCCAAGCGCTTCGATCCGTCAAATGGGAAAGGTAGCCAGGACCCCAAAACGGTGTGCATGACAGCATTTATATCCGGGAGTGTGGGTCACTGATGGCAGGACAGGGAACGGCTTTCTTCATGGCAGTGGAGATCCAGAAACAGGCCCTTCTGTATATACCTCCACGGTCCCTGGAGAGTGTGTTGGACATGTGGATGGGAAATATCCCCGAACCCGCGCGTCATTTTGTTGTGCACAATTTTGAGCACGACATGGAGTCCATCTTCTGGCTCCTCCTTTGGACCCTTCTAGTCCGTTTTCCCTCCACAAATAGGGAGCAGCCCGAATTTGGTCCCACATTCTCCGAGATCTTCAAGAACACGAGTGTGTGCAGCCCGACACGCCACGCGCTATTCACCCAAGATGGAGTTTTGCAGCACCTTCTTGACGAGTTCCTCGCCCCCGAGCTTGCCTGCCTCCGGAGCTCTCTCCTTTCCCTTCGTGTTTTTCTGCTCAGTGGCTATACAGAACGAGCGTACAATTTCGGCGACCTCTCCTCGTATTCCCCGCTATATCAGGGCTTGCGGTTAATGTTTGCTGCTTTTCAAAACTTGCCGCAGCCAGAGTCATTGCCGGATCTACTGTCATGCGGCGCCCTCTACGCTGCTCAGGCCGCACAAGTCCGCCGCCTGTCTCAGGTTCCGAAGCGTAGTCGCGCTCCGTCTCTAGAACACGATCAACATGAATATAGGCCATCAAAGATGTCACGGGGGGAGGGGGGCACGGATGCATCTTTATCGGATGCGTCTTCATCGGATGCGTCTTCATCGGATGCGTCTTCACTGACCACGGCACTGGCGCAGGGGAGCACGGATGCGCCTTCATCGCGAGTCCTTTGTGGAAAAAAGCCGAATGTCCCGTACAATGAAGATGCCCATGATTCCCGTTCTGCATGAATGAATATGTTGATTCAGCTAACAATGTGTAACCCTCCTAGCTCCCGTGTACGAAATATATGTCTCTGCTTTGCCTGGTTCTTATTATCGTGGTGATCTAAGTACTGCTCCGCGCAACTCAAATAAAAATACAAATCAAATTAGGGAGCTAGGGTTATTAGTCTGTATTCCTATCGTTTGGGCGGAACTTCTCAACTCAACCGCTCTGGATTCGGTATGGCAGAAACAGCCAGGGGGCTCTGACGATACGCGCCATTGTCCTTCAAGCTTTGTTGCCAAAAGTGAGTTCATGATGATAAACATAGACCCAAGCAAGTCGACTCCAAAAGGCGCGACACACCGTATGAATCATGAGGGTTCCCAGAATCCAGCTTAAGGTCCAGCATGCTAGCCCTCATCGCGGGTTTGGGGAATCGTAGTGTGGTTGTTTGGCCCGGATAGGGGCCAGTATAGCCTGAGCCAGTTGGGGGGACAACTTTCGAGTCTAGACTGAAAACCGGAAGAGATGCGCCACAATTCATCAGGCCCTTGGTTGATCATCGTATAGAGCTGGACAGATTCAGCTACATTACAAGCACCTCAGCAGGAATAAAAAACAACGAATCGACTACAAGAAAGCAACAGGAAATACAACAAGACAATCTAGAGTGAAATTCACTCCTCCATAGCATCGTCGTCATCATCCTCATCGCTATCACTGTCCTCACCCTCGGCGACGTCGATAGGGTCCAGACTCAAATCGTGGTCTGCGCCCACATAGGAGTCACAGATAACATACAGCTTGAGCGAATGCGCCCCCTTGGGTAGCGTGAACTCAAGCTTCACGGAGAGGCTCTTGCTGATCGTGACACGCTTGATGACGTGCAGCTGTCGTGTGCTTGGTTCCCCGACGACGATCCACCAGTTGGCCATCTTCTTGACTGGGTAGAAGGGTGCGACAACTGTCTGGTCGTCCGCGTCGTCTTCGTCGGCGTCCCGAGAGAGCATGACCTTGATGAAGATTGGTGCTCCAGCAGTGTACTCCCCTTTCGCAAGCTCATACGACACATCGAGAGTGGGGTAAGAGTTGACAAACGCAGCAACGTCTCGCCTAACATGCGGTGTAAAAGAGTCAGCGTCATCGATAACGGGACGGAGCACCTGACGTACATCTGTCTGACGTCCATTTGAAGCAATCCATTTCGTTTGTCATCTTCCATCTCCATAACGTCATATACCGAGTCAATACCCGCAGCTTTGCACCGTTTGATGACCTGGGTCCGTGATAAACATCGTGGACGTGAGATGAAATAGCCAATAAATCATACCTCGGGCTCGAAATGTGGTATTTGCTTCAAAGGCGAATCCGTCTCCCACATGGCTTGCACGCACATCTGCGAAAGGTCCATAGCTCCGAGCGCATTCAACCAAGCATTCGATGACATGACGTCCACGCAAGCCGAGAGCAAGTTGAGCACCTTCTCAACGACCAGCAGCTGGTCCGCAGCGAGGTCAGGTGGTAGTTGGATACGCGAGAAGTGAGCCTGGAGGAGGAGGAATGTCTTGAAGTGAGGTGCTTCAAAGTCTGCACGCTCGAGCTTGACAGGTAGACGGTCGTAGATTCGGCGCAGGACGACGTCTTCGTGGCGGCGGATAGGAATGGTCTCGAACTCTGCGGACGACGAAACGACCTCGAGCAGACCCTTGAGCTTTGTGCGCTCTTTTAAAGATAGCGTGTAGACCTCGACGGTGACATCTGCGAGTATCGTTAGCGACACATCCATAACAATCCGCACAAACACTTACAGGAGATGTTGTAGTAGGCAGCGATCATGCCAAGGTTGAGCGCCGAAACGTCCATCTCCTCCTCTAATAACGATGGTGAGCAGTCAAGTCCATCATTTGCTCTCCAATCACTTACCGATGGCGATACATTTCGAGTTCACGAGATCTTGAAGCGTAGTCTCCACCAACTCCGATAGATGATCAGATAGCGCTTGGTGACTGACGTTGTGCAGATTATAGTAGTTGGGGTTCTGCGTCATCCGGCGGTAGAAGTACGTCCATGTCAAGATATCCTAGAGTAAAAAAAAAGTAAGCAACGACAGGTTGAAGCGGAAAGGACAAACACACCATAGCATCCTGCTTGTTCTCAATTGTCTTCACCGCGATCTCAGCGAGGAAATAGTCGTGAAGCATGTGTGTCGGTAGATGGGATTCGATGGGCAATCCCTCCGCCAAGAACTTCTTGTAGAAGTCTTTGCGAGTTTGTTGACACATCAACACACACCGACTGCGATCGTCTTCTCTGGGGCGACAGGCTCTGCCCATCATCTGGAGGACGTCCATGACTGGGTAGTCCACATATCGGTGCTCCTTGCCCTCAAAGAATTGGACACCCATGATAATGACCATGTAACATGCCACGGGAATGCTCCATGCCGTATCCTGTTCGCCGCGACATTAGGCCCGCATGGCGCATGATTAGCCGAGAGGGAGCTCACCTTTGAAGCCACCAACACCTGGATCGCACCAGACTCGAACAACCGCTCCACGATGACTTTGTCCTGCTTATCCAGCGCCTCGTGATAGTACCCGATCCCATGCTTCAAACACTCAGCCAGTCCCTTGTCGCTGATATGATCCAAATGCGGCTGCAAATCCGCCTCTTCGATGTTGAGAAACCGGTCTGGATCGTTGTCGGCGGCACAGTGTAATAAGAGGTCATCCACCGTCATACGACATTGACGTCGTGAGGAGACAAAGACGAGAACGGGTTTTGCGGGGGCATATTCCACGGTGGCGAGGTAGGCGGGTTTAGACATGGCGATCATCAACGAAGGATAATGAGGGATAGCGAAACTTTGAAGGTGGATGTCCATGTCGAGGGGTCGCGAGCTATACGAAGAAAGATCGATGAGTCCCGACATGCTCGACAAATGCATTCGACTACTTACCTTGGTGAGAAGTTGAAAATGGCATGCGAAGGAGCGCCAATCCACTCCCCGAGGTCCCTAGCATTGGCAAGCGATACACCGCAGGCTACAACACGCGTCTTGATCTCTGTCTGCGCAGAAACATACCGCGTCCTCGAGATGATCACTTCGTAGGTTGGGCCAACTTCGCCTCCAACGAGTTGAACCTCGTCGGCGATGAGCAAGGCAATCGTCTGCACATTCTTCCTCTGACGCCATCTTCTCGAGAGAACGTCCCACTACAAATGTCATCAGCTGTTGACCGCTGAAGGAAAAACAAGTGAGTTGACGCTCACCTGCGTCGGCGTGCAAACAATGACGTCTCCCTTCTCCAACAACCTTAAATCAGCGCTCGTCTCGCCCGTCAGGCTCACAATCTCCTTCCCTCCTTGGACACCGCTAAACTTGCGCCGCCATTCCGCAACACGTTGGTCGACCATCTCTTGGTACGGCTCCACACAAACCGCTCTCGAGTTGTCCTTCTTACTCCACAACCTCATCAAGGCGAACTCCGCACAGATCGTCTTCCCACTGCCCGTCGGCGCGCCGATGAACACATTCTCGTCGGAAGTGTAGAGGGCCTGGAAAACCTGCGTCTGGATCTTGTTAAACGTTTGGATCGTACTCGAGTAGATCGCTTCGAATTCTTTGTTGTGTAGAGCGGAGAGGGGGAGAGGTTGGAGGTCGAGGAGCGGAGTCGGTTGAGGGAACTTCTCGGGAAGGATGAGGTGCTTGAACGAGATGGGTAATCTCGTCTCTGCGTGTAACCAACGATCGGATACGACGGTGATGTAGTAGTTGGGAGAGATGGGTTCGAACATCGGAACGGTAATGGTGACGTTGTGTTCGTCCTCGGCGTAACGTTGTCGAAGGACAAACGTATCATGGAAGAGAATGATTTCACCGTCGACATCTTCAACGATGATGATGAACGACTCGGCACCGCCGTGAATCTTCTCGTCCCAGCGGAAATCGGGGACGATGGACAGGTCAATGCGGAGAAGCGAGCGAGTGATGGGCTGGACTTGGGCTTGCAGTCTGCCAAGTTATCAGTGTCGTGAGAGGACGTCTTCGATTAGAGTCAGGCGAGAATACGTACTGCAGTTTGGGGAAGTTGTGGACGAGTCGGTGAACGAGACGGCCAGCATTAGGGATACCGATGAGTTCGCCAAGTTCGGGTGGGTTCAGATCAAAGTATCGGTACCATGGCTAAAGGGGCGTTGTCAGTCATCACCTCATCCCGTCAAGCACAAATACACATACGAATTGCTTGCCCTCCGCTTTCCGGATGACTTCCTGGGGCACACCTTTGAACTGACGGAGTGGCGTCATCGAGCCCCACCTATTCAATTCCATCCCAAGTCAGTCAACATCAACGCCACAAAGATAACAATGACTTGGAACTCACATCCGCCGTTCGACCATCTTGCAAAGAGAAAGACACGCCCGTGCAGGCACAGCCCACCCTCTCTTGAGACAAATCTCGAATATCGCACGTAATATACGTCCAGCGGATTGCTGAACGAAAACCATATCCGCAACCAACGCAAAACCTGAACAACGCACGATGAGCGGGCTTGGAGACGAAGATATTGTAAAGGACGCACCTTCCAACTTGAGTTGGGAAATGTATGCTTGCAAGAGCACATTTATCTTGGCTGCAGGTTCGTCGACGCTTTCCTTGACAGGAATGGGCACGCGCTCCAGCAATTTCGCGAGCTCAAGCTTCTCTTCTTGTCGTACCTGCCCAATCAAACATCAACTAGTCACTCGAGGATACTAAACGATGATATCACTCACCGGCAACAGCTTAAACTCGTTCGACAAAGCAAAGACCCTGAATAGCTCCAACATCGACATCGATGGCCTCAAATGTTGGTTGTACGTCGCCATCGAGTTGTACGTGATGTAATAGTGAGACGCAATACGACCGAGCTCGGTGCTTTGGAATCGACCGGAAGCGCGTTCGTACTTGACCAGGTGGCATTTCTCGAGGAGAGCAGCGGCGGAGTGAATGATGTCTGCGCGTTTCTGGACGAGACCGTTATCGTCGTCTTGATAATCCACACCGACGCCGTACAATCCGGGGGACTTGAGCATACGCACATACCTTGCAAGAAAGATCAGTAACGACAAGGCTAAACGCTCTATAGAAGACTTACAAATAAGTGTACCCCAACCACTGCACCGCTTCGTCGCGGTTCCTGACAGTCCCAAGAACGATCTCGGCGTTCAAGTTATCCGCCAACCTGGCAACGAACTGCGGCTCGATGGGGAGTTGCTGGCTCCTGAGCGAGAGATAGTACTGAAGCTCTGAATGATTCGTGATGATGACGCCTTCTCCGTAAGTGTCGTATTGAGGTCGGCCAGCATGTCCAAGCATTTGGAGAACGTCCTGAGAAGACAACTCAACCCATCGTCCTTTCTCGGGGTTGTAGTCCCTTTGATGGTGACAGTGTGTGCGGGAAGGTTGACACCCCGCAAGAGTCGCTGTGCAAAACAATACTTGCACGGAACCATCCGCGAAAAGCTCCTCCACGAGCGTCCTATCCTCCCTCGACATACCAGCGTGGTGGATGGCGAAACCGAAGGGAAGCAAGTCCCGTAGATTGGAATCCTTGACGTTTCCAGCTTCTTCCGTCAAAATCTCCCGCGTGGCGGAATCGGGTCGGACGAACTGGGTGATTGTCTCTTTCTCGATGGCCATGTCACGGATGAACCGGGCGGTCTTGGCAGTCTCCTTCCGAGAGTGGACGAAGACCAGCGTTTGGTTCTTTCCAGCCTGGTCGAGGAGCTTCTCGTAGCAAACCTCGTTCATGACCTGGAAACGCTTGATGGCTTTCTTCTCCGTGACACCGATGAATTGTTGTTGAAGACCACATGGGCGGTAGGAAGCGTCGAAGTAGAAAAGACCCTTCGACTCGTCGACGCGAAGAAACGTGGCGACGTCTTGATAATTGGGCAACGTTGCAGAGAGAGCAACAAGCCTGACGTAGTCACCAGTCTGCTCCATCCTCCGAATGGTTCGAGAAACGACAGCCTCGAGGACGGGTCCACGTTCATCGTGAAGCAGGTGAATCTCGTCGATGATCATCAAGCGAACGAGATTCGTGTAACTGGTATCCGTACTCTTGCGAGTAATGACATCCCACTTTTCCGGCGTCGTGACGATAATTTGGGTCTCCGAAATTTGCTGCTTCGTCATTTGCGAGTCACCGGTGAGCTCACCGACTTTTACGCCGAAAGCGGAGGTAAGGCGAGACGTAAAGTTGCCTACCATCTCTTGGACGAGGGCTTTCATTGGAGCGATGTAGACAATCTTGAATTGGTCGAGCGCGAACTCGCCAGTCTCCTCGTCTCTGTACTTTGCGAGTTCGTTGATAATGGTCAACATAGCGACGTTGGTCTAAAACTCAATGTGAGACTGGGCACAATGATGAATAAGACTTGAAACTCACCTTTCCTGCGCCAGTGGGTGCACAAAGGAGGAGAGGCTCGTCGGTGCCAAACGCGACGGGGAATAACTTGCTCTGTACCCGGTTGAGCCTCGGAACAGAAAACGCAGCCCGCGCCCAGTGGGGTAAGCTGGTGACAGGTACAAGCTCGTCTTCGCTGCCGACATTCTTCTTCGGAGCTGGAACATGAATTTCCTCGAAACCCTTGCGGGAGCGCTTGAATGAGCCCTCCGGGAGCTTGCACTTCTTGTTCGACATGAGGTGCCCACCCTGGCTAAATGCCATGCTCTCGAGGTCGACGATACGCTTGGGCTGGACTGTCGAGCCGGGCGCGAGAGTCGCGGTCTTGGGCACCGATGCAGCGGCTTGCTTGACGTCGACGTCCATCGCATCGTCGTGTATCTTTTTCGCCTGTCGGTCGCCCGCCAGCTCTCGCAAGATCCATCCCACTCCCTTCTCCCGCATCGCCACCTCGATATTGACCCGCTCGTCCGCATCGCTACGCATCAGCTTGGTACACCAGACGATGACGTCCCGATTCTTGAGGAATTTCGTGATGACGTGGAAACTCTGGTACTCGAACAGCTCCATCAATTGGTTCTCGCAATCGCGAAGATTCGACTCCGAACCAAGGATGGAGAGAACGGCAGAAGCCTTGTCGGCAGCTGTCACTGGATCTGAATAGACTTCGGATATCTGTCGCTGAACCCAGAAACCGTCGATAGTGTGAGGGGAGACGAGGTCCTTGTCCACTTTGGCTTTCCCTGCTTTGGCGGCGGCAGACCCACCGATGACGAGTTCCTCTTCACCTCCATCCTCCTCTCCTTCGGCGTCTTCATTTGCCTCATCCACGCCCTCCGCTCCTTCCTCATCCTCGCTCTCTTCCCGGATTTCGTACCCTTCTTCGTCCTCGTCCTCTTGCTCTTCCTCGTCGAAGACAACAGCCACACCCATTTCTTCGTCAATCTCTGCATCTTTTCGCTCCATGTCTGGGTCGACCATCGTCTCGTCCTCGGCGCCGTAGTCGGTAATCTTCTTTGACAAAGCGACGAGCTGAGAAAACGCGTCGTTGGTAATACCCCCCAAAACATCCTCGATCTCCTTCTTCTTGTCAAAGTCCTTCATATTCTCGTTTTTCAACGTCTCCAAAACGGTATCGGTGGCGCTACGGATGATATCCTGTGCTTGGTCGCCAAGGCCCTGGTGAATAGCCGACAACATGAGTTCGTATACCTCGCGGGTTTCTGCGGTACGCGGCCGGTACGTCAAACCCTCGACGTCCTGGGTTGCTTCGATGATGTCTGCAAATCCGAAGCCGGTATCGACGCGACGTTTTGAGGGAGCTGCTCTGTCGAGAGCATCGTGTTTCCCAGCGTCACCTGCTTTTTTCTTCTTCTTTTCAATGTCCTTGGGAGCGGCTCGTTGGACGCGCGAGCCCATCTCCTTGGCGTCTATACGACCGGCCAAAGAGGTGGGTGCACCATCTGGTTCCTTGTCTCGCCGTGGAAGCGCAGAACGGTCTGCAGTGAGAACGAGAGAGGAAATAGCGCCATAGTTGTACCCAGAAAGATCTGGTTTTCCTGCGGGACGTCCCGACATTTTGTCGATATTACGCTAAAAGAAAGAAGAGAAAGCAAAGAAAAAGAAAGTAGAATGAGTCCAGGCGAGGTTGAGTTGAGTTTCTGGTTGTTCGACGCTGTCGTCGTCGTTGTCGAGGACGAAGACGCGGACGAGTCGAGGACAGGCAAACCCAGCTGACTCAGCACCGTCCGTTTCAAACACGGACAAACAACCGTCTCACACATTCCCTTGAGTCCGACGTCGATTACTGGCCAACCAAGATGTCGACTCACGAGCAGCGAGTTGCTGCGATTCAAGCAGAGATAAATGCACTAGAGGCGGAGAACGTAGCAAAAAAAGATTGGACGCTTCTTGGTGAAGCATCTGCCCGCACACGTCCACACGACTCCCTTCTCCAAGAAGACCTCGAGTTTGAGCGTGCAAGCCGTGGTGCACCCATCGTCACCGAAGCTGTCGTTGCAGCCCTCGAAGATCGCATAAAAGCTCGCATAAAAGAAAACCAGTTCGACGACGTTGTGCGTCAACGGCCCGTCCAAGCAACACCTTTCCTTCCCTCCCGCCTCATCGAGCTAAAGGATTCCAAATCCGCCCAATCACTTGCTCAGATTTACGAGGGCGAGTATGTCGCCGCGCAGACAGGTACTTCCGCTGACGACCGAGATGGGCGGTTAAAGCGGGAGCATGACGAGATTACACAACTTTGGGAGGGGATATGTGCGAAGCTAGACGCATTGTGCAACGCACATTACGTTCCAAAAGCAGTACGTACATGTCCCTTTCGTAGTCCAGCACTCCGTATACTCATTCTGCGATGGACAGCCAAAAGCAGTCATATCGACGGTCTCAGATCTGCCTGCCGCATCTCTCGAGTCAGCGCTGCCATCAGGCCGGTCGGCGGCCACTATGCTCGCCCCAGAAGAAGTCCTCGCTCCATCGTCGTCCGATGTCCGCGCACGTAGCGAGTTAACTCCAGCGGAAAAACGAGCTCGGAGAACGAAGGAGCGGAAAACGAAAATGAAGATGCGCGCTGCATTGGACAAGACTGTAGACAAGTACGCGAAATCGAAAAAGGCAACCGTGAAGCAACAGAAGGATGCTGCTCTGAAGAGCCTTGTCAAGTCTGGCAAAGGTGTCACTGTCGTGGGGAAAGAGCGCAAAAATCAGAAAAATGGTATACCGTCAAAAAAATCAAAGTGATATCTAGAATGTTCTGTAAGCCCTCGTTCGAAACGCTTTGCGACACATCGTTAACTTCAATATCTGGCAGTCCGTTTTTGCAGACGTACAGCTATGTTCTTCGCCGAACATGCACCACCCTCTCATTTGGGTTATCACCGTCAAAACTGCATCTCACATAACATTCGCTGTAGGAGCTAGACGCTATGTGGCCTCTCTTCTGTGATACAAACGAGGCCCAGCTGCTGTGCCTAGTGGATTTGAAGTGCAATTCGCCAACCACTATCCATTCAAACGCGTAGACAGAGACCAAGTATCTAACAGTGAATCAGATCTTGGTCTTGATAGCACTTGAGTGTATGAAGGGTGTCCATTCACTAGAGTATCCCGCGCCCCAATATCTTGTACCTTGAGTCATGCTATGACCGGCGACCAATCCATCTCTGGCGAAACAATGCTGCTGACTGAGGAAGGTTTTCCATTGTCCTTGAGCCCGATCACTCGGGGTGGGTCCCTTCCCTGGCGTTTGGAGATTTGGGATTTGTCCAAGATTTTTCTGGGAATCGTGTGGGATTGCATCTGAAACAAAAGTTACCGGGTTGTGGTTGTTGAAATCGTGTTTCGGAGCACTAGTGTGGTTCAAGTTGCAGGATAGCCGACTCCAAATTGTTTGTCCAGGTTTCATGCTGGCGTTCCAGAAACAATTTTGAAGCAAACCTCTGGCCACAACTAGTCTCCCGTAGGTAGCCCCAAGTTAGTACGCAGGAAGACAGTCGTTCCTACTAGGCCACAACCCACATCATTGATCTAGCGCCGCGACCGAAGGCTGCCAGTTCAACACATCATTTCTCCCCGACCTCCCAGTCAGGCTGATTGCTCATAGGTATTTTCAGTGATCTTGCCAATGCACATTTTCTCTCACAATAGGCTATAGATTGATCATGGGTCCTATCGAACACCGAGTGTCCAAACCAGGTGATTGGCCTGCACGCGTTGCACCGCTCGCTCGAGCCTTGTCCCATTCTTTCCCGGATTGGGTAGCCGCCAGACCCTACCCCGCGGTCTCAGCCTTCGCGCAACGCTCGTTGTTAATACTACAACAGCAAGTACAATGCCACCCTTCTCCTCTACCGCCGGAGCACATCGAATTCGCCGACCCGGACTTACAGCAGCAGCTGGCTTTCATGTTTGATTTCATCCTTTCGATCAGCACACTCGTGCGCGACCTTGCTTCCTCACCCTATCGGGTTCATTGTACGCGCGCCCTGTGGCTTTCATTCGCTACAGCTGTCTGGCGATCCGTTTCACATGATCTCTCCATCCGGTTGCGTGGTTTGCCTCCTTGTTATTTAAGTATTGGGACTGACTCTGTTTCAGTCGCGAAGTTGGGTTCGTCAAACCCCGTCAACCTGCCGACCATCCATTGTCAGAAAGCGACTTTGATGGAAACGCTACGTTGGTCTTGTCGCATGTAGTCATGCCAGTCGCGGCGTCTCCCAGCGAGGATTCTGACACGGGGACCCAACCGGCCGAAACCAAAGACGAACCTTCGTCCGATTCCTCGCCACAGGCATCACCGATTGAGGTGCCCTTCGAGGCACACATTCTAGCCGGAACCGGAATTCGATATTTTGCTGAACTTCCTGTGTTTGTGATCGTGGATCCCGAGAACTTCGCGGCGTTACTGAGCGGTGTGGTGTATCAGCGCCACGTTTGGGGCATCGATGAACCTGCGATTGGCCTTGTCCTGTCCGAGTCAGAAAACATCGGTCAAATAGTTTTTTCCTGGATTGACACGTCCGGAGCTAATGACCCGGTGAGTCTCGCGAAATGGTTTATCCCTCTTTTGTCTGACTCGACTTGAGCCCCTGGTCCATTTCGCAACCGCCGCAGATGATTGCCAAGCCGGCTTCCCACTCGGAATATTCGATCTTTCTATGCCCCTCGATGTATTTGCATTTGCCCAATTCGTCCTCCAACTTCGCAACCATCATCGGGTAATTGCTGAGGCATCAGCATGTGGATGTACATCATTCTCGTGGCGATCGGACCTAGTCGTTGAGGACCCCTTATTCGGAGAACAATGCGAGGATATAATTAAGCGCTGGGGACAGGCTGTCGATCAGAATGACGATTTTTGTGGCGAGTAAGTTTTCCGTTATTCCACTTATAGAACCATTGATAGTGCGCAAGAGAGAACTCATCACCAATGGCCCCTTCGCCCACTCCCGGTTCACAGGAAGATACGAGCAAGTCTCTGTCAAACTCAAAGTAAGCATGAACTAAGGTCGTTTGGCGCATCTACATCTCATTCGCGGCAAAAATTTTCAGCGAGAACTGACAATGAGGTCGCTGGTGAAAGTCCAACCTCTGACTGGTTGATGGAACACAATGTTTTCGCCATCTCGAGAGTCGCGCTGTCTGGCATGGACGGGTTCAATGAGAAGATCAAATTTTATAATCAAATCACCGAGGCCGGATGGATCAAAGGGTGGACCGACTTAGTATGTGATTGACTGATACCTCGCCCCATCGCTAATAATAGCAGGCCCACCTTCCGTTGCCGTCCACAGAGCACTTCAGGGAGCTTCAAGCGGAAGTCCTTGCTTCTTCTAAGGAAATGCCGGATCTATCACCCAATTTGGGCGACTTGATGAAATCTCACTTCCTCTTTGTTATGTTAATTGCTCAGTTTGGGGGCATACGTCATGCGACCAGTTTTTTCTATGGTGCCACCGAAGCGGATTGTCGCCATGTCTGGGATACTGTATTGCTATGGTTCACCGGTAACCTCAATGACAACGATCGAGTGTATGATGTCCAGTAAGCTTTCCTGCCCCATATCCCGGCAGGTCAACATTTTGATCGTAAAATCGCTAGTTTTGAGCGTGCACTTAATGCCCCTCGCAACCCTATGGGTGATGGAACGAGGACCAACGAGGGCATTTTCGAATCCTTTTCCGCTTGGACCGCCAGCAACATGGTGCTCGCGAATCAAATGTCCTCTGCTCTCTACTCTCCACCCTATCCCACCGTCTTTGAGAGGGACCCCCCAGACGATCTCATCCACCTTAGGGCGCAATTGTCTCTCGTCGTCCACCAAGCCAACCGTATGTGCACAAACTTGATAGCACGGTCGAAGGAAGATTTTTTGGCGACCGTCAAGAACCACTTGGCAGCACAACCCGAGAAGGGTATTTGCGATGCAATCGTCGTTGCAGTCGTCCCGAGCTTAGTCGATAAGAGTCCCGTTCCACGCCATGATCGCGCATTCAAGGCATTCCTTGCTCAGCTAACACTTGTTCACCCTATGGGGTCAAGCGGGGTGAATTGGAAAGACATAAAATTCCGTTACCGCAAACAAGTCGACGCCGTGCTTGAGCCCTTCAAGCAGAAATTAGCATTAAGAGCACCAGAGGAGGGCTCGTCGACCCCGACGCAGTCGCTGGCCGTCCCGAAATCCCCCTCGCCACCGAACCACGGCGAGCAGCACATTCTCCGCGACGCCTTCATAAACTACTATCCTCTCGAGCACACCAGAGCCACCTCACCCAAATCTCCCGACGACACCAGAGCCACTCCAACCGACAAGTCCTCTCGGCGTAAAAATGACTTATTCCTCCCGATCCTTGTCGTTGAATACAAGAAAAGAAATTACTCGGCCCTGCACAAAGCAATGAATCAATGCCGCGCCTATCTTGTGTCGTCGTTGTGCTTCCTCAATGCTCTTGGGTTAGGCGACGAACCAGTCTTCGGGCTCGTAGTCAACGGTCATGAAGGCATCCTCACCATGGGGTGGCGAGATGACAATGTGAGCACAGACACGTTGCGATCACTTTGCGGATCCAATTTCATGTTTTGCATGCAGGGGATGTTTAGTATGGAACGCAACTGCCGCTCGTATAATCTCGAGGATCCGATGTCCGTATTTCAATTTGCTGTCGTTCTTCTCCGCCTGGCACAGCGTCGTAAGGCCTTGATCGAGAAATTCGAAGACAAGAGACAGGGACTCAGACAGGCTCTCGAGCTGCGACAAGGCTTAAAGTATGAGTCATTGGCATGGTCGAAAGCAGCCCAGCTTTCGAAGACCGGAGCTACTGCAGAGATCCAAGCGTAGTTCTATACCAAGTGTATGCGGAATCTTGTATTAATACCATATTTTGTACAAAGAGAATGAGTTCACCGGACTAGGTTTCCATATCGTTAATTGTGGCTATACACGGTGAGCGTAAGCCCATCCATTCAAACCAGGCCGCTCATATCTTCGACTTTCCTCGACTTTCAATACCTGTACATACCACCAAGGAACCAACCTTGACGACGACGACCACAGAAGTTCGAGCGAGACTCGCCCCCAGACACACCCCGATATCGCCCAATCCTCAGACTTTCTGAAGTCTTCAACCAAACCTCGCATGCCAGCCACAATCCACATTATTGGTCCAGCGCCGCGGCCGAAGGCTCTGAGGCTATAGATTAATCATCGATCCTATCGAATGTCGGATGTCCAAACCAGGTGATTGGCCTGACGTTGCACCGCTCGCTCGAGCCTCGAGTCCCATTCTTTCCCGGTTTGGGTAGCCGCCGCCGGACACTACCCCGCGGACTCATCCCTCGCGCGACGCTTGCTGTCATTTCTACAACAGCAGCTACAACGCCACCATCGTCGGAGCACATCGAACCCGCCGACCCGGACTTACAGCAGCAGCTGGCTGTGTTTGATTCCATCCTTTCGATCAGCACACTCATGCGCGAAATTGCTTCCTCACCCCTGTGACTGACTCTGTTTCAGTTGCGAAGTTGGCTTCGTGAAACCCCGTCAACCTGGTGTCAGAAGCGACTTTGATGGTAACGCTACATTGGTCTTGTCGCATGTAGTCATGCGAGCCGTGGCGTCTCCCAGCGAGGATTCTGACATGGGGACCACATCGGTCGAAATTGAAGACGAACATTCGTCTGATTCCTCGCCGCAGGCATCAACCGATTGAGGTGCCCTAGTCTCGCACCAGACGTTTTAGGAACCGGTCGGGCTGACACCCGAACCTTCCGCTTCCTAGAACGGTGCCCTTTGATGCCCACATTCTAGGCGGAACCGGAATTCGGCATTTTGCTGAACTTCCTGTGTTTGTGATGTGGATTTCGACAATATCACGGCGTTACTGAGCGGTATGGTGTATCAGCGCCACGTTTGGGGCCTCGATGAACCTGCGATGGAAAGTGCTCGTTACGTTACAGCTCCCCATTGGTCAGCGCGTTCCGAAAGAACTCCATTACCTTAGGACGCAAAGGAAAATTTTGTGGAGACCGTCGTGGCAAACGGGCTCAACATGGTATTTGTGATGCAGTATGCGTTGCAGCCATGCTGCCAGAGCTCTTCAACAAGTCTCTCAATTCAGGAACTAGCTCGGAGATGAGCTGTTGCAACTTGCAAGACCTTCATCGCACGACATGGGGATGTTGGGGCCAAATCAGGCGCAACCTGGGACGTCCGACTCCGGTCGCGTTGAAATCGCAATGAAATGTTCAACACTTGCGTCAACTGAATCACGGTATGCCGAGTGCAACTGTGGAAACGTGTAAGTCGCGTTGACCATTCTCGAAGCGTGCCCTGATCACGACTAGGAATTGAGGTCAACTAGCAGTAAGTTATGGGGAAAGGGTCCAGGTAACACATGCCACATGATAATTAATGTTATGGGTGGTGATGGACTCGGAGATCTTGAAGGAACCTTCCAGTTTCAGCGGCGTTCTGTAGTAAGAATTGTTCGCAGATTTACAGAATGCAGCGTGTGTGACCCTGTGTCCTTTCTCAGGCTGTGCTCTTCCTGTGTGCTAACTTGTTCTTCGACGCAACGAGGCTCATGCTATAAGAGGCTGTGAGTTGCCTGAGTAGGTCTACCCTCTTTGACCGTGTACACCATGAGTACTCGCCCTTCTCCAGGCCAGAATCGCAAGCCAGTACCATGTCGCTTCTATAGTCAAGGTCATTGTCGCTATGGCACCAAGTGCAAGAACATCCACGATGCAAATGTTCAGGTAAATTAATTCCTGTGCTTTCAATCGAGTGCCCGGCGACGGCGCTGACCGTTACCTCCTTAGAGCAGCACACCCCGTTTGCATATCGAGCCGGTATTTCTATTCAACTTATTTGATGTACTGGCCGCGCTGAATCCTTTCGCCAGCGCCCCGAGTCTACACCGATAGATGAGCCAGCAAAGGCGGCTGCCGGCAGTACCTCTGGTGCTCGCCCCAGACCCAAGCGTGGGGAGCTCCCTTGCTATGCTTGGAAGGCTGGGACCTGCACCAAAGGATCGAAATGCCGGTATAGTCATGACCTCAACGTACGTTTTCCACTGGTTTTATTTGCCAAGGTTTCAACAAAGCCACAGGCACAGAAGCCAGGGGCTAAACGAGCTCCGAAGCGGGACGCTACAGTCTTGCCACGCCCCATAGCAACGTCGGTGTTAGATGGCCCTTCCACCCCTCAAACTTCCAATTCACCTCGTTCCACCCGCACTGCGATAAATATCGAGCATGCGCGCGCACAGGAGGCCCAGGCTGCTGCTGCTCGTGAGCGTGCGCTCGCGCTCGCCAGAGAGGATGCGGCCAAAGCCGTGACTGAACTCGTCCTCGGCTCTATCGTGACTTACAGCGCTGGACTCAATGTGTCAAGCCTAATCACAGGCTTTGAAACATCCACGCTGCACGTTAGAAATATCCCTCTCGATGTCAAGGAAGATGATGTTCGCGCCCTTTTCACGCGCCAAGGCTTGGACGTCGACCGTTTCCACTTCGTCATCAAGAAAAGTTGGGGTCGGAAGCTCGAGGCAAGGATTGTCACCGACAACGAGGCCGGACTGGCACTTGCCTTGGGTCTCGACGGTGCCGAGTTTCAAGACGAAACTCTTGTGGTCGAAGTGTCCACTACCAACTCCCTCGAGGGTATGAGCGCCTCAGCCACTCAGAACTGTGACGTCTTGACCATATCCTGGCGCGCGCCCTCCGTGCGCTACGTTGCCAATTACATCGATATCCCTGCAGCCGATGAAAAGGTTCGGGAACTCGACCGTTTGCTTTATGCTGGTCGTCGGGTGAGGGTGGAGATGAACACCCTACCTCCCGGTCGCTTCATACTAGGCTTTCAGCCTAACTCGATCAAAATCAGCAATCTCCCCCAGTCCATCACCGACGAAGAAGTCATGGCGTTCACAGGCTCATCGTCCGTGAAACGCTTGCGCGTGGGCGGTGCAGCCAGTATTGCTTACAGTGTCGAGCAAATTGCCAACACGGTTCGCGGAGATATAGACCGGGCTATCCCAGGTGGTCTCAAGACATTCGACAATCCGTCCGGCACGTGTGGCATTGACGGCGTCGTTTCCGCTCGTGCCCACTTTTCCTCATGGGACGAAGCCCGTGTCGCCTATACCCACCTCACGGATAAGCGGTACGGGGGTCAGGCCGTGTGGCTTCGACTCCCTGAGCCGATGCAGTTCACCATCATCATCCCTCCAGAACAATATAGAGCACAGAAAGCTCAGTGGGACTCACTTCTTAGTTCAATTAAGGATAGGAAGGCGTGCATGCTCAATATCCACGACAACGGGAACGTCGTTCACATCCGACTCTTTGGATCCGTCGAGGAGGCGATTGGGGCGTTGAAGGTGAGGGTCGAGAATCTCGCGAGGGGTGAAAAAGTGGAAGGATGGCATCGCGACTTTGCTGCTGCAAACAATCCGTTCTTCCGTCGCGTCCATGCAGAGACAGGGGCTTTCCTGCGCTCCGATTGGAAACGGCAAACCTTGAAGGTGTACGGCGCTCCTAGGACAGTCGAGCAGGCTCGGGAGCTGATAAAGACCGAACTCGAGAGGCTCGCATCGATGGAGCATACTGTCCCGCTCGCAAGATCTTTGGTGGGCTTCTTTATGAGGGAAGGGATTCAGCAGTTGAAGGATACACTCGGGGAGGACAATGTCAGGTTCTCGGCTGCCTCCAGGAGGATCACCGTCAGTGGGGGTGAAGAAGCTCGACACGCTCTAGACCGATTGATCACACTCTCCCAGAGGGGCAACCATATTGTCCCTGATGTTTCGCAAGGCGAACAAGCATGCCCTATCTGCTACGACAATATCTCGTCTCCTCACCAGCTAGGCTGTGGCCACACGTACTGCGTCGCTTGTCTTCGCCATTTCATCTCGTCGGCCTTGGAGTCCGATCAACTGCCTCTAGCGTGTCTCGGTGACGAAGCTCAGTGCCGTGTCCCCGTCCCCATCCCCACTATCCAGCAGTTTCTTCCTCCAGCATCGTTCAACCGGTTGCTTGAAGCGGCGTTCGATTCGTACATCGCAAAGCACCCTGAGGAGTTCAAGTTCTGTAAGACGCCGGACTGCACGCAGATCTATCGTTCCGTCAGACCAGGCCAAGCTCCCGGCAAACTTCAGTGTCCCTCCTGCTTCTCCGCCGTGTGTAATGGGTGTCACGAAGATGCCCACGATGGGATGACCTGTGCCGAAAGCGCTGCACGCAGAGATCCCGCCGAGGCAGAGCGCTTGAATGATGCTTGGATCGCTTCTCAAGGAGGGCGCGTGAAGAAGTGTCCGCGGTGCAGCGTGCCCATTGAAAAACTGGAGGGGTGTAACCACATGGAGTGCCGGTATGTGTTTCCTGGTCGCAGACTCTGCGACTAGATGATTGACACGAACGATTTCTAGTTGCGGTGCTCACATATGCTGGAGGTGTATGGGCATCTTTGAGGCTGGCACAATCTACAACCACATGCACAGCGCGCATGGGGGGATTCATGGCGATGGACCTCGGGCTGCCCCTGAGCCAGTGAATTTCGGTATCGATGTCGATATCGAAGAGCAACTTGAGCTCTTCCATCAGCTGGAGCTGCGTCGCGCAGGTGCGAACCGAGGACCGCCTGTGAATGTTGCCGAGCGGTATCCGCAGCCACAGCCTGCAAGGCCGGAGGACGAGGGGTATATAGCCCAGCTGATGCGACAACGTCAACAAGAACGAGAAATGCAAGAGCGACTGAGGGAACAGCGTCAGAGAGCAGACGTTGCTGAACGAGAACGACTGGAAGGAGTACAAGGATGGAGAGCCCGAATGGAAGCCGTGGCACAGCGTCAGAGAGAGGAAGAACAGAGAGAGAGACGTCTCCGAGAGGAACGAGCATGGCGTGTCAGAGCACACCAGGAACGTGAGCGACAAGCGGAGAGAGCAGCGCGGGAGCGAGAAAATTCGGGTTGGGGGTGTACGATCATGTGAGCCTGCGACGATGACAAACCTCACTTTGCCAATGCGCAGGTACCAAGGTGAACCCGATTCACCGAAGCGGTTTTCGATGAAGGTTCGATTTACAGTCGAAATTCTTTCCTGTTGGTTCCAGTAACATCGCATGCGAGACTAAACGTTATGTAAACACTACAAGCATCATACTTATGCTTTGTCTCTGAAGTCGGGAATCTAACGTTGACTGCATTCACGCACATGTTTGTTCACGTTGATGATGTATATTTCGCTCCCAATATTCACATAGGGTTGCATGCTGTCCGAAATATTAGAGGGGCATACGACTCGCAGCAAAGTGCATTCCCACGGACCTGCCGAATGGTTCTATTCCGTTTGCCCACGTCGTCTAAGAATGCTTCCTTGCTCGACGTTTTGCTGAATTCATTCAGAAACGACGTCATCTGATCGACATCGACCCAATATCCTGCATCTGGCTACGGTTATAAGCCGGTAAGGACCCTCCACCACCGTTTATTGCAAAGCATTCTACGGGGACAGCTTCAACACTGCGAATTATATCATCGCAGAAAGCCAGACGGCGAAACCTGTGTCGGCCCAGGGACCAATGTCCGATAAGCACAAATCCTAGCATGTAAAAAGAATTTACCGTTGTCTTGTGCAAGTGGAACAATACCTCCGACGCATTCTCCAGAACACAGTCTGCGTCGTTTCCGCACAACCCTGGGTATTCCTTGAGTTGATTCGAAAGATATAGTTGGAGAAATAGCTACATCGCAGGCAGAGTCAAACGCAAGATCCGCGTATTGTGGTTCGGAGAGGTCAGCGGGGCAATCCGGGAAGTTCGCGGGCTAGACGTTCTTTCGAGTAGTCTTCCAGACGAAGGTGGATAGCTTTTGCATCAACAGAGATCGAGATGATTTGCAGGTGCGTGCGAGGTTCAAGAGATCGATGGGCTCTATGTAACTCCCGATCTATGATTGAATTGAGAGTCACTCAGCGAGTATTAGGAAGTGACGAACGAGGTCTAGTACGTCGAGATTGAGGTTCAAAGTACGCCGTCGATCGTACCGTTGCGGACGAGGTTGGACTTCAGAATCATCATTCAGGGATGTGGTATGAACGCCCATCGACTGTGCTCGGTCCATAGAGCGACTCCGAGGTAGAAAAGAGTGCCGGAAGAGGGGCGGAACTCACTCGCACTGTTACCTTCTTTAGGAAACCCCTATTCTATCGCCCGCTGGATGAGTGACGAATGAAGTCAAAGCAGCACAAACGGAGGCCCTACAGGATACCTCAGGGACTATATGATAGTATGGAACATGTTCATTGGCTCAAGTTTCACAGACTTGAATACTGATGTGGTCGACAGTCTTCACGAGCCGAGACAATCGGCCCGTCTGCTTACTGACTCGGACCCGACTCGCTACTGCCATGTAAAGGGATTCGACTCCAAGTCACAGCAGTGACCTGTTTACTCAGGCAACTGAAGCGACAAGTGTGAGCACCTGAGGGGCCGAGACTCGAGCTGACCTGAAAACATGCAGGATACTCTGCTCCGAACTTCGCCAATGCAAGCTAGTTATGGACTCGTCACGAGGGTATCTATATAACCCGCCCTCTCCGTAAATAGGCACGCTGCGATTCCTGCAATGATCTTGCGTTATGTCAGAGGTCATTGCGGCCCGTTGAGGATATCAGACACGCGAACTTATACAATGTGACTGACCAGCGCGAAAACGTGATATCCTATTCGAAGCGTGCTCCGCGGGTTCAAGATGAAGAAGCAAGCAACACCGTCACGGAAAGCCATTCGACGTAAGATTGAGGTATGTAGCGGAGATGATTCGGCGTCGCCAGCGTCTACGCCGGTTCGCGAACACGGAGAATGTTACCATAATAGCGAACTGTCCTTCGACTTTGCCTACGTGCTTGAACAATCCCAACGAGCCAGAAATTCGTATACAATACGAGACAAGATTCACACGGAAGCCAAAAGTTCGGCCGATATTCTGGCAATTTCGTCCTGAATCTTGTTGTCATCATCCAACGAACGGTGGCACGTCAAAAACATCGAACTTACTGCACCCAGCGCCCTTGGATATGCCCACAATCCGTTAACCTAGAGAAAGATCGTGTATGTAGCGGCGAGAGGAACCAGACACCAGGGTGCCGTACCTCACCATCCCACCACTGGTCTCTCGGGGGAAAAGTGTACGAGACTTTCAGCTAAAGGAATCCTCACAATTGGCTGATATACAATTGAGATGGCGTGAAAGACGCACCTGATTCCAGTCAGACTCAATAGGATGATTACAAAAGTTGTCCTCTGCGACGTGTTCGTTGTTGATGTAGAGATATCTACACCCAACTTCTGTGTCTTGGACGAAGATCAAGGTGAAAGTTTCACCTATGGCTGCATCCCTTGTCCCGTTTGACAATGTGCATTCACCGCCTCTAACCGTTCTGATAACGACCCTTGCGGGCATCTCGAACCCGATGGCGTTCCAGTTTGACTTATCAACCAGTTGTAACAACATCTTGTTCTCAGGCCGATAATTAGAGATATGCTTTGCCCTAACGGCGAGGCTGAACGACTTGGTACCATCGATACCATCGAGAGGAAGGTATAGCTCATTCCTGTAGCAGGATGAGTCAGTGTACGCAGTAGGAAGAATCTGAGACTACACACTGTGCCTGCGGGCTAAAAGAAAAATGCACGCTCGTGGGTGTCAGATTTGGTGTCACTGAGATATGTGGCTGAGCCGCTGACTTCGATCAGCCCGCCCAGTATTTCGAGCTCGAGCTCGGCTTTGATATCTAAAACGGTAGCTTTCTTCTCGAAGGAGTTCGACATGCTGAGGCTGAGGTCGGTGTGATTCAAGTTCGTGGTAGCCACCTTGATCTTGCCCTCTTCATACAACTGTACACCGACCTGAGCGTTCGTTGTACAGCTCCCCAAGGTGTCCGAGAGTGAGCCGACTGAGAACTCCAGGTGGAACTCCGGTACGGGTTGGGAAAGACACCCTTGCTAGCTAGAGTTGGGGGCGAGACGCAACTTTAACGAACGAGAAGGAGATTTTGAACAACTTGGTCGTAGGTCATCCAAATCGACGAAGGTCACGGAATATCCGAGTCACCTTCACAGGGACACTTCATGCGTACTCACCTAGCATGCATGTTTCATTTACGCCCTCCATCGCGATGCATTGGGTACAGGGCATCAATTCATGGTTGGAAGCAGTTTGGAGAATGGGTGACGAAGTCAAGAACAAGCATGCTTCATTGAGAGTCTTGCCGATGTCACACCATCAACACACCATGCAACAACTTACATCTTGAACTTGAAGTCAAGCGAGTCGGTGGTACTCAAGGCTGCTTTATCTTATCAACCGAATCCCACTGGCTCGGATACGCCGCGCTTTCAACCGTCGCTCGAAAACTTGAATGGCATTTTGATGGCCATGGACAAGTTTCTGATCGTTCGCTGTACTGGTCATTGACATGATTCTGATAGGCACTCTTAGGCGCTCGACGGAATTTCGGCGCGCCATGTATGCAACGTGGTCAACCACAGCAAGTCGCCCTGCCTTCCATTCCCCTTCGACCCGTCCTCAGTGTGTGATCTCACCGCAATCGTTCTGAACATCGAGAAACATGTTGAAACCAGGCCGTCCAAGTCGATTGCGTTTTCGCCCACTGGCGAACACGTCATCTCGGGTTCCGATGATTGTACCGTACGGATTTGGGACACTACGACACTGTCCCAGGTCGGCCTCATCGACCGCTCCGGCGCAGTCAGCTCAGTTGCATTCTCGCCAGACGGCGAGTGGATTGTGTCAGGCACGTCGGGTGGCACTGTGCGTGTCTGGAGTTTCCGGATGGCTTTGCAGCTTGCCCCCAATGTCGCCTCTCCCTCAACGTCCCTGGCATGCCCTGGCGTGGTCACGCCCTATGTGCACCCGCTCGATTCGGACGATCTGACAACTCCTGAGCGGTGCCACATCCGTTTTTCTCCCGTCCTCGACCACGCATTGCGGGATTCCCCGTGTACTATCACCGACCGCCAAAACCACTGGTCATATCATGGTTGGGAGAAATGTCCAAACGAATCTCTCATCCTATGGATACCAGTCCATCAGCAACTCGGACTTTCACGGTATTATGAACGATCGAACACGATGGCGGTACCTGCGGATGTAAAACTAGACCTGAGCGAGATGGCGCATGGAAAGACTTGGCAAGAATGTTGGAATCCATAATATGATCGTTTGCATTTCCTTGTCGATCTTCCACGGCCCATCATGCCATCATGATCTGAGACACCCTGATCACTTTACCGCTACTATACTTTTTTGAATCCAATATTATTGTGTATGTCTTCGTTAACGCAACATTCAGATCCGATGTCAGGTACCTTTTTTGCAACTGTCGATAAGATTAAGGGCCTGTTCGAGATGGCCAAAAGGGCTGCTAACCGAGTGCTAACCGAGTGCGGGCAGCACTCGCTTAGCAGCCCTTTTGGCCATCTCGAACAGGCCCTAAAGATACTTATCTCTGTGGGTAATGGATCCGAGCGAGGTGGTATGTATCATGATATTGCTGTTTATATTGTTCGTTAACCTTTGCTCCGTACGGAATGTAGTTGGAACGCAAAGCCCAGAGTTGTCACGTATGCTCTCATGTCTTTCCACTATCGGAAAGGCCGTAGCACCACGTCTGCAGTCCCGGAAGAGTTGAAGGCGGGTGGGTATGTATTATATGACTTTGATATGACTAGGCTTGTCACGACTTTGATCTGGTCGGATTTGTGGCTGTGCCGTGTACCTCTCTCTTCGGAACTTCCAGAGAACATCGGGACCGCCTAGGGACTACTAGTGCTTTCTATCCCAGGATCCAGTGCTACCAGCTGTTCAATAACGTGGTTATACAGGATTAGCTGCACTGAGCTGACTAGCCCACTAGTCAAGTCGAGTCACGTCGCTACAGCACGTCCGGTTGACTCAGCCGAGTGTGCACTGCCCAACATTCTGACCTCATCTCCACCCCGTTTTTTGCAGCATATATGCATAGGCTTGACCACAAACCGAATACCCCACCCCTTTGACGCGTCCCTGCTTCGCAGAGTACGCTCCACCATGGTCGAAACACATTTCAACCCCGAGAATTCTCAGCTCGTTGCTGACCTTCACCAGATTTCGAAGAAGTCTCCCAAGTTGATTCGATCAACCGTGTATACTGCCCCATCGGACCCTTCAGTCCAAGTCCGCAGCTGGAAGATGAACGAGTTCAAGTACTACGATATTCCGTCCCCATTTCCAACGCTTGCCAGGGGTCTATTCACCAAAGAGCTGAAGAATGAGGCTAACAGTGACCAACCTCGCTACCAAATCGTTGCCCGTGGTTATGATAAGTTCTTCAATATCGGAGAGGTACCTTGGACGGATGTAAGTACCAAGTTCTCGTTGGCAAACTTTCCTTTTCTAATCGTACTGCCTTGACACGCGGCGCGCCTATCATGAATCGTTGGACCCATAGTGGTCATCGTTGGGGGCACATACGGGTCCAAACTATACGCTATCTCTAAAGTCAAACGGCTGCATCGTCTTCATCGCGCCCATCTCATCCTCCAAGTTGATCGTGACCTCGAAGCATGCGCTGGGCGGGATGGATGGTGTTCTAGAGACTCACTCACAGGCTGGCCACAGATGGCTCAAAACACATCTCGCTTCCAAGGGGAAAACGGAGGAACAACTCGCTGCTTTTCTTTGGGAGAAGAACTGGACTGCAGTGGCCGAGGTACGTGCTCGCGTGGCGATGTTCAGATATGAGTTAATGCCAACTCGAATTCAAGCTTTGCGACGACAACTTCGAGGAGCATGTTTTGGCGTATCCGCCTGAAAACTCAGGTCTTCATCTACATGGCATCAACGAGAATAGCAAGGAGTTCCATACCCTTCCGACGAACGTCGTTAATTCCTTTGCGGACGAATGGGGCTTCTTGAAAACGACCACCCTGGTATTCGATACTCTGCAGGAAGTCAAGGAATTCACTGACGAAATTGCAAAAACGGGAAAGTGGAACAATGAACCACTCGAGGGCTTCGTCGTCCGCACACATATCATCGATCCCAAACCTGGTTCCACCTCCCGTGATAAACGACCCCCGTATCCCGCTGGTTCTTCATTCTTTTTCAAGGTCAAATTCGACGAACCCTACATGATGTATCGCGATTGGCGCGAGGTCACAAAATCTCTTCTATCCACAAAGGGTTCGCTTAATGATGCCAAACTCCCTCCATCGAAGATGAAGCGTAAGGAGACACAGATTTATGTCAAGTGGGTCAAAAACGAGATTCAGAATAACCCGAATGCCTTCCAAGGGTATACGCAGGGCAAAGGAATCATCGCTACTAGAGAACGGTTCTTGAAGTGGCTCAGCACTGAGCAGGGCAAGACGGATTTAGTTACCCTCGAAAAACCGGACCAGAGTGTCAAGGTATTCGGAAAGACGATCATCGTCCCCGTTGCCATACCAGGATGTGGTGAGTCACCCCTTCTCCCCCAGCGATTCCGTGGTTCATTCCGTTGGATTTTCAGGAAAGACAACCGTCTCTGTCGCACTCGCTCATCTGTTTGGGTTCGGCCATACCCAAAGTGATGACGTGCAGACCAAGAAGCCTGCGCCCATCTTCATTAAGAATGTCGTCAACCTCCTTAAGAAACATGACGTTGTCATTGCAGACAAGTAAATCTTTCTGTCGCATCCATGGGCTGTCTCCTGAGCTGGTTTGTTGGGTAGAAACAACCACCTGTGTCAACATAGACAGGCGTTGCGCGAAGCCGTTGCCAAAGTCCATCCACCCGTTCGTCTGCTCGCACTTAATTGGGCTCTTGACCAACCGCAAGCGACGATTCATCGGATCTGTGGGGACCGGGTCCTCGCTCGTGGCGATAAACACCAGAGCCTACGAGCAGATGCGGATGGAAAATCGCACGAAGGTGTGGTTTGGCAGTTCATCCAAAACACCGAGGAGCTCGCAGATAATGAAGTAGACGATACCATCGACATGGTCATCGGTGAGACGCTAGAAAGCGCCGTGGCTCGCGCCGTCGACGGATGCGTCAACATCCTCGGCTTGAAGCGGCCTACCCAGAAACACATGGACGAAGCCATTGCAGCCGCCAAGTCCTACGAGCCAAAGAGGAAGCAAGGCGCAAAGGACGACAAGGATGCCAAATCGCGCCCTCCTCCACGCTACTTTGGGATTCTTCCCGAAATCGACCTCGAATCCATCGTCAACCGCGTGATGAACGAGGCGGATGACGTTCCATACGATGGCAAGACATTGTGGCGGAAGCTGGTCAGTGACAAACGTGTTGCTGGGAGACCTCACATCACGATCGTGCACAAGCGGGGCCTTCCGCAAGACGCGGATCTCTGGGGGCGCTGTGCGGTCTTGAATCGTATGCCCGCGCCGCCCTGCTTTTCGTTTACCCTTGGGCATCTCGTTTGGAATAATAGCGTCATGGCGATCTCCGTGGACGACTTTAATCTTGCCGAAATGGCTGATGGCGCCGACGATCCAGGACAAGAGAAGCATGAGTTCATCTCGAAACTGCCTGCTGAGCTTAGAGACAGCCTCCACATCACTGTCGGGACACGCAGCCCCAACTTCTCGCCATTTGAAGCAAAAGGTGTTGTGGAGGCATGGCGGAAGGGGAAGAGAACAGGGATTGGGCATCTGGAACTGGTAGGGTTGACGACTCAGGGGAGGATCAAGGGACTAATATCATGATACCATCTGCACGGACGGCACCGTATAATTTGCATCGCATCACCTCTCATTATCTGTTTCTGTACTCACTAATTCCCAAATTTTGCTCACTGTCGAGTTCAGTCCAATCTAAGCGCAGGTTTATTGGTTCGTTCATTAGTGCGTTCAGCATCTCGGGCCCAGGTTGGTAAGTAAATGTTCGACCACAGGAACAATCGAGGCACGGTACCGTGTCATCTTGGCCGAAAGTGGCTTATTAGATACTAGTACCTGTCGATGAACGAATCCCGAGTGCGATCAGATCGTCAGACGCCAAGTCGCGCACGAATGCACTGGCCTCAATGGCTTGTGACTGAGTCGATTCAGTGCCTTCCAGTGGCGGTCATGAAGCAACCTCCCTTACTTGGCCAGCCATGGTGGCCCGAAGGGGGGACAGAGACAACAACCCTAAGTCGTGGCGCTACCTGTTGGGGCTAGAGATCATTTTAGATCATTGGTGGACGACTGGGTGGTGCTACGTGGCCTAAGGACCACTTACTGGGAATAACACAACACAAAACGGAATTCCGATTTGAGCGCTCGACCCTAGTGGCACGGTCCAGGGGGAGTGGCAATGTCCATGCATATCGAGTTGCGTCAAAAAGGGTGTCGCTGCCCTGGTGCTGAGTCCCCTGTGCTAGGATGAAGGGGCATTTACTAGAAGCAGCGAACGTCAGTACGACCCACAGATGCTGCGTCCTCGTCGGAACAATGCGGTGGAGCCTTCCAAAACCCCCTTGCAGCCTTGAGTTTACCACCAACAGACGGGATTTGTTTCGTTTTGGCCACAGTACTAGGGAGCTGCGGGGCTACTCGGAAAAGATTCGTATATCTCCAGGATTTTCAAGTTCATATGTGATACTTGATCCTCAGCGCCGCCAGGGAAACGCTCATTTGCGCTGTATGTCATGTTCCACACTGCTTTTCCCTCGATGATATATAAACTTTGTGCCTGAACGTAAAGAAATTCACAGCGACAGTGCAGTGACAGTGCCTGACAGGCTTTGACAGCTTCTCCTCGGTCCCCTTGAAGAAAGTAGTTACTTACATGACTGTTATAGGGGGCCAGACACTGACAGACAGAAATAGGTTTCCGGACGGGGAAAGAGCGGTTCCCGACTTGTCACAACGGAGGCAAGTGTAATGATAATGATAAGGTATCTGTCCGTGCTGCGAAACAGCCAAGCAGATGGCCTCATGATCCTTCATACCATCATTCTAAATGAGAAGCCAAGACTAGCTGTGCGGCTGCGATCTGGGGATACATATATACTTGCCTCGCTCACCTGCGAAGTGTTTTGTAGAGGTGAACGTTGAACGTTCAATCCATAATTGAGTTACTGTATGTACTTCATGCATCTTCATGACCTCCGGAGAGACTGCCGAAATGGTACCTACTCGATAATTCACCCCTGAAGGTAACACATACACCCACGACACTCGCACTTGAATTATTCTGAAGAGATCCACTCTTACCCAGAATCGATCAACCCTGTGACGAAAAGGAAATATGGGTACAACTCAGCGACAATAATCCTGTGGGTGAAAGGATTCGGGCGCCTTCTCTGACGAATATGTACGGTCGTTCTGGCTGTTCGCACCTATTTCTGTTCCATAGAGTTTAGCTTGACATCTGTCTAGAAGACGCGCAGGTAATTACCTCCTGGGCAGGCTGTCATTATGATGGCGTATGTGAGAAGTAACGGAGCTTTGAGAATTCCCAAGGATCATGGATGACAGAACAGGACAGCTCATCTCGCTGACAACTGATGGATGGCTCACCTGTGCTCACCCGACGCAAGTGATGAAAGGTGTCTACTCGAAACGAGACATCCGACAGCAGGAACCACTGGAACGAGATACTGGAAGAAGGAAGGACGCTGAAAAGATGTGGGATAGTACGTGGTTAACCACCGTGCACCACGGTCCGCGCCACCCCGCAATCTGACCAGGAGGATGGGGAAATTTTGTAGACGCACCTGG
>JBBPTG010000261.1:0-32489 GCA_038093975.1 Chalciporus piperatus | reverse complement strand
ACTGTCGAAAATTGTTCCGTAAGTCGTGACACAATTGCTTCCTTTTGGGTGACTTTGTCCTGGCCAGAGATTTTGTGGTACTCTTAAAGAATGGACTCGAGGACAGCGAGCTGCTCATCAGTGAAGGAAGTTCGAGGCATGTTCAGGATTGAAGAAAGACAACAGATGGGAAGGGAGTACATGGGAAGGAAGGAAGAACTGAACCAGCGCAAACGAGAATTTCACTGCAGGATTGATATTGATACCAAACCATCTCAAGCGAACACCTAATATCAAGACCAGTCATTACTCGTTGGGTATCAGAACAATGGGGGAGGAACAACCGCTGGGCCATGTTAGCTACCATGTCCCGGGATCCGCACTTAGTCAGGACTCCCACAAGAGGAAAGCACTGAAGAGGTAAACTTGCGATCTCATTTTTACATATCTTTTCGGACCTATCTCATTTCTCATTTCACCATGCCATCCAGATACCAATTCAATTGAAAGAAGATCACCACAAATACAATCACCAATGACGGCGACAAGGATCATGTGAGGCCAAAATTCCTCAAATATGGTGGTCGGAGATTTCAACAATTGTCTTCTATACCCAACCCTTCAGTTGAACAATCATCCATGCCGTCGGCACAAACTGACCAAGCTGAAGACTCCGCTATTCCAGATAAATCAAGCAATTGGATCACCACAGGCCAACTTGAACAAGAGAGGCCGAAAGCCAAACTCAAACCCAAAAGAAAACGGAAGGCAGGTAGGTATGATTTTGTCATGGAAAAATCATAATAATCCTGAACAGGCACAAAATGATTTAATGGAAGAATGGCTGGAGTATGAGTGAGAGTACTTGGAAGCTCTGCTTCACTGAGAAGGAGTTGAGGAGAGGACTTGCGGACGGTGTGGGAGCGACAGCGTGTATCGGTGCACCGATTGTTTCAGCCGGCCGATGCTCTGTACTGGGTGCTGTCGATCCACCCACCAGTCACTTCCTTTCCATCGTGTGGAGCAGTGGGTGGGCGATCACTTCACCTCCACCAGTTTGAGGGCAGCAGGTCTTGTTTTGCACCTAGGTCACAGCAGTGCAATATGTTCCACAATCACAATCTCCAATCTGCCGATGGTGTCGCCGATATTGCCGATGAACATGTGTCCGAAGAAGGGTTATCCGCCGATGAAGACTTTCCCAGTATGGCGAGCATTCAAGATGCCCTTGAGTCTTCAACTTCTCTCAAACATTATGATGACAATAGAAATAATATTCTCACTGTCATTGATGTCTCGGGCATCCACACCATCGCTGTTCGTCCATGCAAATGTCTGAACCAAACTCCATTCTGTACCCAACTCTTGGATGTCGGACTGTATCCTGCCACACAAACATCGCTGAGGACAGTATTCACAGTCCAGTTGCTGGATTCTTTCCGACTGATGAACTTGGAGTGCAAAGTAACTGCAATGAGCTTCTCCAAATACCTTCGGAAAGTCACTGATCCAATTCTTCCCAGTGCACAACCTGTGAGTTTTCATCAGTATCTAAATGAGATAGCTAATCTATGCAAAAGAACCACTACCAGGAATTGCTCCGAACTAGTAGACAGTGGAGGCATCTTCAAAACAAGCTAGAATTTGGTTTTGCACACAATTCAGAGATGGAGGTCAAGGACGACAACCTGGCATTGTTCTGCCCGGCTTGTCCTCAGCCTGGGGTTAATCTGCCTGAAGACTGGAATCAGGATCTCCAGGCCACTTGGAAGTACAACTGGTCATACTTCATGGATGGAAATTTTTCGGCAGAGCACATGAAGTTGAAGATAGACAGCGACTTTGATCTTACTGGAGGGTCTGGCTATTTCACAGCGGCAAAACCATATCAAGATCATCTTCGGGGCGCCGATGACGCCCAGCCGGTCTGTTCTCGCCAAGGCTCATTGACATATTTATTAACTGTTGGTATAGAAATCCACTTGTAATGAACACAAGGCCGTCAATCATGTTCATGCGGCCCAGAATCATCCCTTTCTTGTCCTGGAGTCATCTTCGCGTTGTCGGCCATGTCTGACTGCCCAACTTCAAATGAGACCGTCTCGCCAGTCAGAGCCTTCACGAAGATCTACATACCACTACAGCGATGGAGAACTACTACGAAGTTGGAAGAGGGGATACATCGCCGGCGGGAGGCGACGCACCGAGGGGAAGGGTCAACCCCTTCTGAATGTCTTTGTAGTCAGTGAGCGTCCGACCGTCCTCAAGCTGCTTACCAACAAAGAGAAGGTGGTGTCTGTCAGGCGGAACAGCCATCTTGTCCCACCTTTAGGCTTTCCATGCCCTCGATCGTGGTCTCGATGGTTCTAACTGTGCTGCAGGACCCAACCAGGGACGGTTCTGCCCTTGGCGGGTGCTGCATTCCTCCACCAAAGTGCAGGATAGTGTTTAAAAGTCCGGTCCGGTCCGGTCGTTGCCTTTTTAGGAAGGCAACCGCAACCGGCCCGATTTAATTAATTAATTAATTCATTTGGACCAGACCAAAACCGATAAAAACCGGTATTTTGCAGTTGCAACCGGTTGCAACCGGTTTTTCGCTTAGCGTGGGAGAAACTCAAGATAGTGTCAGTTCCTGGCTACAAATCGATCTCTGGGTCAAGCAAAATGGTTCACACGCCGTGGAGATATGATTATTTTGAAACAGCATGTTTTTTGCACTGATATCTCAAATGTCATCAATTACATGTCAAGGCAAGATCAATCGTGGACTCAATTGCCAATGCAGACTGACAAAATATACACATGTATGTGTCTTAAGGAGTGTATATATAGGTTATAGAGTGAATTATGTGACATAACAATCAATATCTTTCAATGTAACTTCAATATTCATCAAAAAAATCAAATAACATCCATAATGGTCCAGAAAAATCAGGGAAAATAGGGTAGTACATAGGGGGTGGCTGTGCATCGGTTGCAACCGGTTGCAACCGGTCTTTTTTTGCGGTTGCAACTGCAGTCTTTTCATCTCAAAAGTCGGCAACCGGCAACTGCAGTCCAGTTGTGATCAGTCCAGTCCAGTCCAGTTGCCAGTCTTTTACCAGTTGCGCAACTGGAGTTTGAAACGCTAGTGCAGGAGGGTGCACAGAGGGCCGAGTCTCCGCAGATCTTCGACTTGGAGCTGGCAGTCTGCTTGGCTGAAGAGCTGAAGAAGCTGTGTGATGTAAGACATGCACAGCGCTCGATCTCAACGATGTTCCTTACCTTTTCTGAACCTTGGCCTGTAATCGATAGAGTGAGCATCCGAGTCTATCGCAGAGACAAAGAGAACCTAATGGAGTCAACTACCTTCTGGAGCTTGCATAGCCTGAGTTTGCATCAATGTACGTCGAAGCCCTCGTTCAACGTCGATGTTCCGGCCCAGGGATGGATAGCTACAGTCAAGACATGTGTAAGTGATAAGCATGTCACCGTTGAACGTTGAATGTTGAAGCTTGAGGGTGAAGAGGATGAAGCCCCAGAGCCCTGCAAACATGACCATTGACTTACATAATGTATCCCGATTGGGAAACTGTTGTGTTGGGCAGGAGTCAGTGGACGGGCGACGAGGAGAAACGGAAGGCTTGGGACGAGCGGAAAAGAGGGAAAAAAATACAGCGGGGTCCAAAATAGAACGCTTGTGACCAAAGAAGAAAAATGAGGGAGAGAAACCTTGTGTTGGACGTGTGTTAAGAGGTTGACTGAGTTGTAAAGTGGTATAAAGTGAACGAATGGCGGGTAAAGTGAGGTAAAGTGCAAGACAGTCCAAATTTACCGTAATTTTGGTAAATTCCTCGTAAATCTGGTGGTCCGTCGTCGCCCTCGTCCTCCGCACACACCCGCCGTCTTTAATGCCTGTCCGACCTTCATAGGCTTCATCTCCTTTCTCTACACGTTCCTGGACTTCTCTAGCGTTTTTTTCGGCCTGAAGACGTGCATTTTTACTACCTCTGAACCAAGCTTGTGTCGAAGACAAGCTGTTACACTTGTACCGGGTAGGTCAAAGCGTAGACACAAAAGCCTACATCAGCAAGACTGTAAAAAGTCTGAAATGACTGGAGCTTACTTGTCTGACTAGAGCCAGTCAGACAAGTGAGCCAGTAGTCAAGTGCTCCAGACATCCAGTAGTCTCAGTCATCCAGTAACCGAGTGTTCCAGTCATCCAATAGTCTCAGTCATCCAGTCATCCAGTGAGTCAGTGCTCCAGTAACCTCAGTAGTCTCAGTCATTCAATCATCCAGTCACCAAGTCATTTCAATAGTCCCAGTCATCCAGTCATCCAGTCACCAAGTCATTTCAGTAGTCCCAGTGGCCCAGTGGCCAAGTGCCACAATCATCCAGTCATCTCACCCAGTAGTCCAGTGGTCCAGTCACCCAGTCAGTCCAGTGTGGCAGTGCTCCAGTGGTCCAGTCACCCAGTCAGTTCAGTGTGGCAGTGCTTCAGTGGTCCAGCCATCCAGTCATCCAGTAATATCAGTAACCCAGTAGCCCAGTTATTCAGTAATCCAGTAGCCTAGTAGCCCAATTGACAAGTGATTCCAGTAGTCCAGTAATCCAGTAGTCCAGTAGCCCAATTGACAAGTGATTCCAGTAATCCAGTAATCCAGTAATCCAGTCACTCGATGGTCCAGTAGTTCAGTTGGCAAGTGAATTCAGTGCTCCAGTAACTCAGTGATCCAGTAATCTAATAATCCAGTTGACAAGTCATTCCAGTAGCCTAGTAGTCCAGTAGTCTAGTCACTCAGTATGACAGTCAGCCAGTCATCCAGTAAGCCATTGAGCTCAGAAATTTAGTCACTCCGTAATCCAGCAACTCGAGTGCTCAAGAAGTCAATTATCCCAGAAGCCAAGTAATTCATCAGGAAAAAACCCCCCCTGATAATTGTATGAAATTGTTGATATTATCAAGAAAAAGCAACAAAAATCTGATATTTTGTAGAAATACCACATTTCTTGCATTTTATGTTGATATCCTGGCCTGCACCGGCCATGTGTTGGTGTCGAGGTTGAAGGTGGGAGGTGGTGGGGGGGAGACAACCCAAGCGGCTGTCGTTGAAGTGAGTGGATGAGGTGATGGGTGAGGAAACACGAACCTCGTGATGCCGGCGGGGCTGCTGAGCTCACGCTGGCCGTTTTTTTATGATTGAGTTTGAGGGAGCGAGGTGGTGGGGGGGAGACAGCCTGAGCGGCTCTGTACGAGGTGGAGAGGGTGCATCAGGAAAACCGGCCAGTCATAAACACTGCTCAAAGTTTCATAATTGTATCTCACTATTCATACTCTCGACTTTCCACGCATACTAAGCAATAATCAGTAATGATCTCACTACATGGGAAATGTAAAGTCTGGCTGCTTGGGTTTTCTGGCACCACCATGAACGCGCGATACAAAAGCAAACTATACAAGGCAGTACAGATTCCGTACCTTCAATAGGTCTAGCTGTAGGTCGCACTTTGCGGGGTCAATGTGAATGAGAATATGAACACGCGAACGCGTGCGTCCGCATGTTCATATTCTCATTTGTGTGGTCTTACCTTTCGAGCACTCTCACACTTCGAGTTTCCCTCGACTTCATTGTCCCATCCCCGGATATTCTTTGCCGTCCCCACCAACTTCTCAACACCGTTGTTCAAGACCATTTGTCGTTGTCGCGTTTGCTCATCTAGCATCGAAGTAGTCCGTCGGGACTAGGGATGGGAATGGGTGGCAGAAGGAGTGGGGGTCATCATGGTATGTCGTCGTCACTCGCCATGCCTCAGTGGCCGTTTTTTCGACTTCTCGTGTCCATTACTCGCGTGCCCTCAATGACACAACTCGGATGTCACCTCCCCCTCGATGTGGTTCACTGAAACTCCATCGTCATCTGTTCATTCAGTGTGGACTTTCAAGTTGTCGCCGTTTTTTGCCTGTCGACTGCTTAACTTGGTGACCCGGTGGATATCAGGTTGTGTTAGTAGCAACAGTAAGCAAGGCAGGTGGAGGCGAATGAGAACAAACATGACAGTGCATGAGGCCAGGCGAAATGAGCTAAACAGGAGCTGGCTTCAGAAGAACTTGTAAGTGTAAATTAATGCATGGCAAAACCAAGGTCACGTGACTCTCTTTCGCGCCACGTCGTCAGCAAATAAATTTATTCTTCAACTTTTCAAGTTTCTCTCCTCGTCCTCAACAGCCCCCGCCGGCCCTTAAAGGTGAGTGAAAGCTCGCCCACCGACAGCCTTTGGTCACTTCTCACATAGTGCGGTCCAAATGACGGAGCCAATCTGCTCCGCACGGCACCACCGCCTCTCCATCAGCCAATTTTGCCCATTTGTGGGAGCAAACTGTTCTGTGGGTATAGAGCCTCTCGAGTCTCCAGCCATCTCGCGTATGGCATGAACGGCCACGCAGATGCCTGCACCTCCGAGTAGTCCACTCATCCCACCCATTCACGAGCGCAAACAGAAATATAGGCACATCATATCCACTTGTCCCACACACTCGCGAGCGCCAGTGGTCGCGAAGGTGCATGCGCCCCTGTCCACTGATTTCTCCCATGGGCCATGACCCCTAAGGGCGTCTGGCTCGACTCCCAGGGCCGCTCATATTGCTACAGCTGGAACGGTTCCCGTGGGTGCTCCATCTCCTCTGCCGAGTGCAAGCACTCCCACCTCTGCTCTTTGTGTGGATCGGGCGATCACAATGCCCAGTCCCACCCTTCCGCCTGATCTGTTTCCAGAAGACAGAGGTGTGCCAAGTGTCTGTAGCACCACTGTGATCGATCACTTAGTCGCTGGAAGCGATTGTGGATCCGTTGCCGCATTTCCTCTAATGCCTGGGTTTGCTCGAGCACTGTGTCCAATTTTTGCCGCTGTTGCCTGAGCCTTTCTTGGAGTTTGGTGTTGTGCGATGTGGACATGTCTAAAGATTCAAATGAATTACTTTAACAAACTGGATATGATTAGCGTACCTATTGGCGAGAAAATGAGATGGACACATGAACATTGGGAGGGCCCCTGGTGTGACCTGTGTGTCAGAGCAGACTTCCTAATTAACTCTCACACATAATTGGTGCCTGTCTCGGCCTTCGGCATTGCCAAAAGTTGGCAATTCAAGGGCAGTACTCGCCAGAATATATCTATGCCCTTGGCCAGCAAAATTTGCGTATCGACAATGTGACTCTGTGAAATATTCCATTCACACAGAGGTATGGTTGGGACACACAAGAATACAGCAATACAACCGATGCTGCACAGTGATACTAATAAACCGACATTGCTCCCTAGTTTTCTCACTGGGACTTGTACGGTGTTCCGCCTTAACACTCATCTGGTGGAATTAGAATACAGGTTTAGGCTTATATAAAGCAAGACACTGAAACAGCGAAGCAACCTTTAGATCACAGTGGGGCACGAACTTGCACCGAAAACGGAATTTTCTTTTACGGCAGATTTCAGCAACCAAGCACGCGCCTGGGCGTATGCGACGCGGTGTCATGTAGCATTCTCGTCGAGTTTGCGCGAGTCCCTTCAGTATGGATGTTCCCCCACCTCCTGTGATCGTTTTCGGAGCGAAATATAGTCAGTAAAATCGAAAAATCTGAGAAAAATAGTATTATTGTTCATTTCTAGCTGTAGCACTCGCCCTCAGGTTATTCCTGGGGTCGTATCCACCCAGTGCAGGGTCCTCAGGGAGCACGACGTGCTCTTGCCTCAATATGGCAAGTCCCCCTGCTTCCGTACATACTTAACTTCTTTTTCTATTTTTTTCTACGTGATGCCACATGTGCCCCATGAGAGAGGAGCTGTTTAGTTCCCTCATGGGACACGCTGGTTTTGGCGAATGGGAAAAATTTCCCGACCACTCGAGCGTGCCCCATGCAAAACTGGATGAAGAGCCAGTCATGGGGCACGCTCGCTAAAGTTGAGCGCTCGTGGTCCTCCCCTGCCCGTTGTCCTGGCTCCCATACATGCCCAGGCACCTTCCGCACCTCCCGTTCATCCTGTCGACATCATCACAACACGTTCCGTCGCTCATCGCCGCCTCCCTCCTCCCAAATCCACCTCAAACGCCTGACGAGGCGGCGCACATGTGGTGCCGATGTGTCTCAGCGAAAGATCTTCCCGAATTTCTTACAATCTGATCTTGCTTCCAAACAGAAATTATTCTGGAAGTGAAATTTGAGTGGCAACCCACAGCAAAATTAATGGCTCAGAATGCTGAGAATGGTCAAACATGGCGCCAACATTTCTCGGCGAAAAACCTCGCCTATGGCAAAGTATACAGTCAAACATACCCAATTAGCAAATCACCGAAGGTCAATTGGTATGTACTGACAACATTCATCACTGAACACGTCCAGCGATGCATTTAAGATGATCCAGTGTGACACCGAACTCGCCGAACTCCGGAAATGTCCAGTGAAACAACACCGAATGTGACCAATACTTATTCATCACTTTGCTGACACCAAAATTAGCAAATGGGCCCATGGGTGGTCTGCCGACCACTCATTTCGGCCCACCAGTCACTTTACCGAGTAACTTATCTGGTTCAAAATTGGCTGGCCAGTAGTGGACCCAACAATTTCGGCAATTGGCTGGCCGGTCGGCTTCCCAAAATTGGTGCCATTCCTTGTGCTGGATGACGGCCCTACACTGAAGTCAGTGTGTCCGACATGGGAGACAGAGCCCATCAGCAGTACTTGGGACAAATACCTCGTGGCTGCTTTCAAAAGTAAGTTCATACACATTGAAAGTGGCCTGATGCTCAATGCCTCCCAGTAGGTTTGCCACTGCCGGCAGTGCCCAAGGACAAATTTGAGATGACACGGGTGATGAGGGGATGTGACTGGTGCAGGAGGAAGTTCTGCTTCTGCTTCGTCATCATCCGCTGATTCATCATCGCGGGGCATTTTCTCAGGCCGTTGAGGGGGTGGAACCCGTGGTTGCTCTGGGCAACGGGGGTTCTTGTCCTCTGGATCACTATCAGGATGATTAGTGTCTCTATCCTCTTGATTAGCGTCTCCATCTTCTTGATGATGATGTTTTCTTCTCGGTAGGGATACAGCACGATGAGGTTTTGAATTTGGGCACTTGGGAAATAAATTCTCATCAAAAACTGCGTGCGCAGACATGTGGATGGAATTATTAGGTCGCAAAAATTGCATATTGGCTTCATTCATAGGAGAAACTCCCAGATAAACCATTAGCTGTGATTTTGGTTGCAACTTTCCACCACGAATATCTTCGGGAAGATGCACATAGGCACCACATCTGAATACGCGAACATGATTGAGAGATGAAAGCTCGCCAGTTAGTAGCTGGAAAAACAATGTTTTTAATATTGTCAAAAATGCGCAGATGCGCCCAGGGCGCATCTGCGTGGGAAAACGACAACAAATAATTTTTAAAACATTTTAAAACGAGGAAAAACATCAGAAAATGTAGAAATACATGGTATGCGCAGATGCGCCAGGAGCGCATCTGCGTGAAAATGGGTCGGATGACTACGTACAACCGGTCCGTAATGCAACCGGTTGCAACCGGTCTTGGACCGGTCTTTTATTTTTCAGATTTTCATGGCAACCAGACCGATACATACCAAAAAATCTGGCAACTGGCAACCGCAGTCCGGTTGCAACCGATGTTGGTTCAGTTCGGTTGCCGGTCCTTTTGCGGTCCCTGCAACTGGACTTTGAAACACTACTCGCGATGCCGGCGGGGCTATTGAGCCCACACCAGCTGTGTCTGAGGTGTCGAGGATGCTGGTGGTGAGTTGCCAGTGGAAGGTGCTGGTGGTGAGGTGGAAGGGCAAATAGCCTGAGTGGCTGTTTGCGGCTGCGAACGAGGTGAGTAGATGGGGTGCCAGTGGTAGGCAAGTACAAACTTACCTTGAGTGCTGGTGGGGCTGTTGAGCCCACGCTGGCTTTGTTTTCGAGTCGAGTGAGGTGGTGGTGGTAGGGTGGTGGGGGAGAAAGCCCGAGCAGCTGTCATCGAGGTGAGTGGATGAGGTAGTGGGTGAATTTAACTCACCTCGTGAAGCCGGCGGGGCTGTTGAGCCCACGCCGGCCGATTTGTTCGAGTTCGAGTCGAAGGTGAAGTGAGGTGGTGGCCCGAGTGGCTGTTGGCGAGGTGAGCGGGTGGGTCGGTAGGTAAGTCAAAGCTTACCTTCAACAGCCGGCGGGGCTGTTGAGCCCTCGCCAGCTGTGTTTTTGTGCGTTGTTGGATAGTGGGTAGTAGGGAAGTAGTGAGAGAACAAGTGGAAAGTGCTGATGCGGCAAGACGTAGTCACGTGACTTGCTCATGTGGATTTTTGACAAGTCCAACCGTTAGGGAAATGAGGCTACACTTCATTAGGCAATTTCAGTACACTTTTTGTACCCACTTTGCTACACTCTTAAGTACCTTTAGTACACTTTTTGGTGCACTTTGGTACACTCAATTATTACACACTTTGCTACACTTTTAAGTACACTTTAGTACACTGTTTTTGTACACTTTGACTACACCCAATCCTACTTGTAACTACACTTTTAGTCCGCTTTTTTGTACACTTTATTACACATATTTTCTACACACTTTGCTACCCTTTCAACAGGTTTTTCAAACGCAAGTTTGATAATTTTAGTACATCAGAAATAGACTCATATAGCATCAAATGGCACCATAGTAGCTTATATAGCACTTTGTACATCATATGTCCACAAATAGCAACCTATAGCCATCTATGACATAGGGTGTTTTTCCTGATGATGGGGTA
The DNA here is from genome assembly GCA_038093975.1 of Chalciporus piperatus. Taxonomy (NCBI): domain Eukaryota; kingdom Fungi; phylum Basidiomycota; class Agaricomycetes; order Boletales; family Boletaceae; genus Chalciporus; species Chalciporus piperatus. The sequence continues at coordinate 21,733 of JBBPTG010000261.1, read as the reverse complement.
GCATTGTTCGCTGCTCGTGTCATCATCCCACTTCTAACAGTTAGGGTTCACAGCTTATGCCTTCTCCATCAGGGTCTTGCTTCTATCTGGGACCGGAGAGTGCTGCGTGCTTCCACCCAACCCATCTCGCCGTTTATCTCACCTATCGTTTTCTGTAGTCTAGTCGCATGCTTGCTGCGTAGTTTGACATACACCCAATCCATCACTTTTGCCCAACCTTCTGCAATGATATCCAAAGATATCCAGTTATTACAAAAAACCAGTCACAAACTGGACCATAACTGATATAACAGTTATGTAGAGTTTCAGTTCCAAGAGGACGGTGTCCGTAAAATCCCGAACACCAACCCCACTTTGGTACTACTGCTAGCGAGTGCTTGGGGTCACGCTTCTTTTCCTTTTCTGTCAGCGTAAAGCAAAGTGCAAGCATTCCACTTACTTTGAGCATAGATCATCAACTACGAGAATCCAGCACTTGAGATATCGGTAGAGCCACCACAATTCATATTCAACTTGTAATTCTAGATACTTAGTTTTAACGAAGAGTTGATGGTTAGACAATGATGAGCCGTACGAGTGCACAAGAGTGAGCACGACTTCACTTCCAATTTGGCTGTGTCGCGGATCGTTGATCGTTGCTCGAGCTTATAACCACGGACGTGTTGCGTCTTGCATCGACGTGCTCTTCTTTTCATCCTCTCATGTTCCCCATTTCACATTCTCTCTGTATTTTTTAACATGTCTCTGGACTCTGCATCATGTCAGCTAATTCTATAGTACCTCTCTCTGAGTCTGGTGACTCGCTAGACTCAGAGATACATTATGGCTCCTGGCTGGAATCACATCGCGCTCAGGATTGGTTTCGGCCAACGAGCTCATTCTTTGACAACCCCAGTCTCTCCCTATCGTTCACTTTATCGCTTGACGACGCAAATCCAGCAGTGGTCTCGGGATCTAATCATGCATCTCATTTCGGTGACATTCATTTCGGCAATTCGCCTCACCGTGCTCTCTCACCACCATGCAATCATGAGGCACCTTCCCAGTTTGTCCTCGTCTCGCCTCATTCTTCCTTGCCTGTACCACCATCGTTCTCTTCACTCACTACCAGCACTTCTAGCCTCTCGCAAGCTCAAATCTCCCATCTTCTGGAGATGGGAACATCCGACTCATTTCTCCTTCTCTTTCAGCATGGTCACATCGTCACAGCTGTGGTTAGTGGATGTCATGGCATAGAATGCCCCGCATGCAATATCACCGTCAAGACAAGCATCCCTAGCATGGTCCTGCTACGTACCAGTGGCCAATTTAGTGCTCTGGCAAACCACTATCGCAAGAAGCCCTGCCTCAGTGCTTTGGCATGCAAGGAACAAGCAGCTAGCTCTGCTTTGATTCAGGAAATTACATCACCTCTCCTTTCTTGCTGGTCATTGACGCCCGCTCTCACCCGCACAAGTACTCTCAGCTCTGACCACGACTTAACTAGTAGTCCAAGTCTTCCTCCATCCATGTAAGTTTCTGCTCTCGAATAATTAGCTTGTTCTCAATATTATTTTCCCTGGTCTCTGACAGTCTCCCATCTCCCACTCTTGTTTCGACCCACTACTGTCAACAATCTGTTTCGGTTTACCGTTTCGCTGGCTCGTCACTGAAGGGACAAACATGGAAATGAATGTTCCATGGGCTCGAATGCTTATGGGTGGTCCAGATGAACTCTCCTTCACCATTAATATCATTGATGGGCAATGTTTCACGTGGTCCTCTGAGTGCACCCATAGCGCACAGTGCAGCCAGTTATCCTGTCCCCCGTGCATGGGTCTTGACCCAAAGATTCATGAACTCGGGAAGACAATCACCGCGTACAAGAAGGGCACCCGCAAGGATCTCATGACAACTACTCAACTGCACTCGCTCGCCGAGAATCGTAGAGTAGAGATAACTCAATGGAAATACATGGTAAGTACCTACTATCATGATTGTTCCTTTCAAGTTCTTCACGGACTGATAACTGTCTAGTCCCTCAATGATTGCAAGCGAGTTGGTCGCACCCTCGAAACTCTTAATACTCATTCAGCCCTTGTGATGGCACTCTTGCAGAATGATGCTCTATGGTTACGCCACATCCTTCAAACTCTTCACAAGAATGGTGCGAGCATTCACACTATCCTTTGTCGGAGCAAAGAGGCAATTGCGAACGGCTACAAACCTCGTGGGTACGATCAAGGTGAGGGCGACCTTGCTCTCCTTGTCTATTGTGTTGGCGGCGCCAATCTTCTGACTGCTCTTACCCAACGGCTCTGTCTTCCATCTGTTCGCACTGTTCACCACAACACATTGAGCATCCAAATGACCCCAACCATCACCTCAGACACCATCACAGCAAATATTCACACTGTTGCCATTGAGCCTCAAGCTCTTGCGGGCCAAACAACACTGCGCGGTGTGAGCTTTCTCACTGACGAGATCACTCTTGACGAAGCGACGACATATCACCCTGCACAAAATGGTGTTGGTGGCTGTTGCTGGAAGCATGCTGGTAATGCATGATATCTTTATGCTACCTTCCTTGGCTTGATGACGTCGACGATGCCCAGGCTAATCAACTCCTCTTTCCAAACAACTCACAAGATGTGCCCCGTGCGATTGAGCTCATCTGCGCCATTGTTTGCCTCAGCAAGATCAATCCTACTCAACCTCTGTGGACCATGTGAAAATATAGTCAAATCCGTGTCCATCCGCTCCTTTCCGCTTCCGGATAGCCCCTATCCATTCCCGGATACTTCTGGATGCATTCCGTGTTTAATCCGACATTTCCGATGCCCGGAACGCACAGAAACATCTCCGGATTCATTGGAACGGATTCCTTTTACATTTGTATGTTCTCCTACATGTCATCCACTTGTCTATTCCCTTTCGTGACATCTCTGTTCACCATTCTCCCTTTCTATTCTTATCCCTGTCAAGTCCTTGACATTCCTTGATCCTTTTGCACCCAGAATCGGTCATTCCAGACCAGAATCACGTTGGATCGTTCTGAGCGCATCTCCACCCATTTACTTTTTTTTTTTTTTTTTTTTTTGTTCCATTTATGTCCAATTGGGGTACAGAACCCTATGTAAGACAGAACTGGCACTAAATAAATCGGTGCGCTGCAGAATTGCAGAGGAAAGTGGGTGCGTGTGCGATAGTTAAGCAAAATGCCTGTCCCATCGTGGTGGGCAATCGGTCGAGGAAGAGTGAGATGAGGTAGGTGTTGTAAGTACATAATAAAGCACAACCAAAGAACCCACTGGCTGAGACGGGGAAGACAGCCAACTCCTGTACGGTACCAGGCTAATAGATAAGGATGAAACGAAAAAGAAATGGAGGGTGACCAGGGAGGATCATAACCTGCGACGTGGCAGGTGAGAGCTTACTATTTGAATGGGACAGTGTGCATGTTTACATCGATGGGATGCTCTTCAGGGTTAATGCTCAGGGCTATGTCACATAGGTCTGGATCCTCGAGGATCCTGGAGACACACAGGTCCCCATTTGAGTCAATGCCCACAAAGACCGGCGGCCCTCTCTTGAACAGAACCTGAATAGCTTGTGGCACCCCATCGGGCAAGGAGTATGTGAGTACTGGGCGCATCCCAGAGTCGACATGATAGAGGAAGGGTGGGCAGTCGGCGTGATCCAAAACAAGTTGGAGCCATTCGTGATCTGGGTGGGCTGTACGGCTCTGGATAGACGATAGGGTCGACATGGAAGACAGCGGGCGTAAAGGGATATCTGGGATCACTGTGGGAGTGATCTCTGGGGAGCGGGGGGCAGGCGAACACACCTCAAGTTCATGTTTGAGACTCCGGAGCTCCTCCCGAAGCTGCATTACTTCCTTGCGGAGTTCTGCTATCCCCACCGAGATAGCAGGGGGGGCAGGGTTGGGGGTTGTGAGGGGAATAACTTTGGCTTTGGCTAGCACCTCGCCCCCTGTTGACGGTTTTATGAGGGACTGCCCACGAAAGTGGACAATCATGTTGTTTTGATACAAGCGGACAATGGGGCGAAGAACCTGGCCAGAGTTGGCGTCCAAAGCCGAGGCATTCAGATGCACTTTGAATGAATGGAATATAGAGACAACCCAACGCAGTGCCCTGCTGCTACCTTCTTCCCCACATGAAGTGGGGATGGTAGGGACTGAGAATGATTTCCCCTTGTTGGGGCCTTCCTTGGTAGTCCAGGTCCAGGTAAATGGGTGGGCGGAGACATATCGAAGGACCGAGCGCGGAACCGCAGGTGGGGAGAAGCGAGTACGGAATGTTCCCTTGGGAAAGGCGTGGAAGCACTTCCCTATGTCAGAGAGAAGTATCTCGCAGGGAGAGTCTGTCGAGCAGATGTGTTTGGGGGAAGATTGGGTTTTTCCCACGGGGGGATGGTGGTTAGAGTCCAAGGGCATTTTCACCCATTTACTTAAACTCCTCGTCTCACTTCCAGAGCACCTCAGTCGTTTCCGCCTCTCTTAGGCATCGGCTGAGTTTGTTTAGTTCTCACAGACCAACCCTGGTGATCTTCCAGATGTGAATGTCTTCATTGACTTCGAAGCAATCACAATGCTTGCACATATCCTAACTTCATCAAACCATTCATCAATCCAACACTTTCCCTCGCACATCAAGATCGTCATATCAGCACCTGCTCACACCTTCTTTTGTTCCAGTATCGTCTCAATTGCACTGCTTTTTGACCAAACCCGCTTTACTATGACTTGCAAACAGCTATCAAGAACATCATCTTTTCTATTGCAAAGCAGCTCCAGCTCTTTAACCACAACCACAATGTTGCAATCAGGTGAGCGAGCACAAACCCCCTTTGTGTCTACGCAGTATGCTGCTCTGGTAGTCCATAGCCTTAGGGCTTAGGACGTCACCAGTTCAACAGGTTATGAGCCCTGCCAGCACACTTGTGCTTGGCATCATCTGGACGCTCTGGATGACGATGTGTCTTAACGCTCTGAATCCATGTGGTTGTATCACCGCGTTCTAGAAGCGTTTTTTTACGCTCTAGTTTCTGCACTTAAGGCAAGTGACCATAGAAGCTCTGACTGCGCTTTTTCATTCTTTATTGGATGATAAACTTACATGTTATTCTTCAGATTCGCTACTATCATCCATCTCTTAAAATGTCTTCTTCCAGCTTGACCTTCGCCTCTATCCCCACTCTCAATGGCTCGAACTATCTCACTTGGGCCCCCAAGATGCACGCCTACCTCATGTCCATCGGAGTCTTCTATACGAACCAGAAGGCAGAGGATGATGGTCAAGACAATTGGTCCAAGAATACGGAGAAGGCTGTCGGTTCCCTCTACCTGAAGCTTAACGCTTCTCTCCAACATCGCTGGGAGGAGGAGAACAACAACGCCAAGGCTCTTTGGAATGCCCTCAAGAAAGCTTGTTCCCATCCCACCTTCGCCACCGTTTCCGACGAGTATGATACCTTCGAGAACATCAAGTTCTCTCTTCATGAGTCCCTGGCTGGGACTTTCTCGAAACTCAGGACCGCGTTCCAGAAGTTTGACCAGTACAAGTTCCCTCTCTCGGATCGTTGGCAGATCCTGATGACGTTGAGGAAACTCAAAGTACTTCCCTACATGTTGACTTTCTTACAGATGCTCAACGCCAAGTCTGGAGATTTGCTGAAGGATGTCACGACTACGGAAATCATGATAACGGGCGCAGGCGAAACGGAGGTGAGAACTCCACGCGTCGTCACTCAGATTGGAGCCCTTCCATATACCCTTGACGAGATCGAGCAAACTGCTCTCGGTGCTTGGTCTCAGCACAACGCTTTGCAAGCCCCACGCCTGCAAGCCCTGCTCAGGCGTCCAAGATATCAGCTGTCAAGCCGAAAGATCAGGACCCGCAGTTTACGCAGCAGCAGCAGCAGCCGGCGAACTCGAACAACGGTCAAGGGAACACCAATTCAAATGGCAAGAAGAAGAAGAAGCGCGGAACTCATTCCACAGAAAATCAGGCAAAGAACAAGTTCGCAAGTCTCGTGCCCATGCCAACAACGCTTCGGCGTCCTTCGCCTTCTCTTCGTTCACCACCCCTCCCGTCGTCATCGCCCCTGCGTCCACCGTCTTCACCTCACCCACCATCGACCCTCGCCAACTCGCCCACTCCTCTGGTGCTACCCACTACGGGCCACCCGCTTTTCCACAGACCATGTGTAGCATTGATCTTGCACACCGCATCGAGGTCATGCCAACTCCTCAGACGCTTCATCGTCTCGACAAGGTGGCAAACCCACCCTTGGACACATTGTCTGAGGAACGGCCCAACAAACATCTCCATTTAATGGAGCACGTCGACATTTTGACCCCGTTTGCATCAGTTGTGGAACTCCTATCACACCTCTCGCTCCGCCCCCTCCTCATCGCCTTATCTTGCTGAACGTCTCGAAGCACGGTTGCCGGAGACTCCGTCTCCATCACCCTCACCACCACCAATGAATGACCCCATTGGCCGCTTGCCCGGACATTGTCGGCAGTCTACGTTCGGTGAGATCGACCCTGGCACCTTCGCTCTGCCATTCATCACAATGGTTGCTTCTCTACTAGAAGAGAATATAGTCTCTGTGGGGGAGGAATATGACATTGACGACTATATCAAGCGTTTTTACGCCGATGATGAAGTTGAGTCACAACCACTCGATGAGAGGATCAGAGAAGTCTTTCCAGACATGGGAGAATACTTCGACTTCGACTATGATATGACTGAAAGGTCTGTCTCTTCACTCTCGCATCTTAGCGATGACAACTCACAACTGCCTTATTCACAGCAGTATGTAGAGTACATATTATCATCTGTCTTAGATAGCGAAGGCTTCCAAAGACGTCATTCGTGCAGCGAAGAAGCATCTCAAGGATTTCCCTGCGGTTGAAATTGTTGCAGCCAAAGACTTGCAGGGGGTGACTAGCCAGTTGCTAGGTCGACTCAAGAGTCTATTGGAGGCTTGGACTAGAGTCCAATGTGAGTAACTGAGATATATTTGAGGGAAGAAATAGGTAACAGTACCTAGAGTCCAATGTGAGTAACTGAAGGTTAGCTACAATGGACTCTGGAGGAGCGTGCGCTTCAAGGTAAACAAAGGTAAACAAAGTGTCAAGGAAGCGCCACACAAGTGTAAGGTAAAGCTCTGCTAGTGCAGAGCGAAGGGAACAACACTAGGTAATGAACCAAGTTGGCACCCTAGGTAAAATGACCTGAGGAATCGATCTAGATAGGTTAGAAGTCGAATGGAGCGCTAGGTAGCGCTGTATGAGTAAAAGGAAAAGTAAGTAAGTAGGCAAAGCTAAGTTGGGGAATCACCAAAAGCAACACTCCCCCCTGATTGCGCAACTCTGCAATCCTAACTCCTCCCTAATGGTGCCAGTCCTAAGACTTGGCAGAACTGCTTGACTTTCAGCCTAGGCAAAGCCTTGGTCAAAAGATCAGCAGGCATGTCCTCTGTAGGGACGAAGGTTGGGGAGATAACTCCCCTGTCCACAACGTCGCGCAACCAGAACCAGCGGTTATCCAGAGCCTTCATGCGCCCATGATGCTCTGGGTGCTTGGCTACCTGGATTGCGGACTGGTTGTCTATGTGAAGCACAGAAGGCAAGGCCACAGTGAAACCAAGTTCATGTAGCAACTTGCGCAACCAGAAGATCTCCTTGCCTGCTTCAGCTGCAGCGATGAACTCAGCTTCTGTGGTAGACAGGGCGACGACAGGCTGAAGCTTGGACATCCAGGAGACGACGCCAGTGCCAATTTTGGCAACATACGCACCAGTGGAGCGACCAGTGTCCTTGCAGCCACCATGATCAGCATCAGAGAAAGTGGAAAACACTTCTGAGCTGTGAGGATCAGGGGCATAAGTCAACGCATAGTCCAGGGTCCCTTGGACATAGCGGAACAGGTGCTTGACCGCTTGCCAGTGGGTAATGCCAGGATTAGCATTGAAGCGTGCAAGCAAACCCACTGAGTAAACAATGTCAGGTCGAGTGGAGGTGGCGAGATACTGGAGTGAACCAATAGCACCACGGTAATCCACTGACTGCATGAACTGGTGCTCCTCTGGCGTCGCAGGGCACTGAGGACGAGAAAGGCGTGCTCCTGGATCCATGGGTGTCGTCACAGGCTTACAGTCAGCCATGCCAAAGCGCTCGAGCATATCCACACAATACTGGCGCTGAGGTAAAGAGATGGAGCGCTTGGATCGGTCCCTGTCTATCTTGATACCAAGAAGCTGAGTGGTGGGACCCAGATCGCGCAGCTTGAAGTGGTTCTTCAGCGCTTCAATGGCCTGCTCAGTAGCCTGCAAGGACTTTGAAGCGAAGGTCATATCATCGACGAAGACAGGTAGGACGATGTGGACATCACCTCGAGCAAAGGCATAGATGGAAGCATCTGAATATGTCTGAGTCCAGCCTAGTGACTCGAGCACTGAGCGCAATTTGCGATTCCAGCGATTACCCCCTTGCTTGGTGCCATACAAGGCCTTATCCAGCAAGCAGACAAACTTCTTGGGGTCGCCTTCAGCAAATCCCTCTGGCTGCTCCATGTAGACCTCACAGTCTGTGTCACCATTCAAGTAGGCATGGGAAATGTCCACAGAGCGAAGGTGCATGTCATGGATGGCAGCTAGGGCGAGCACAATCCTGACAGTGGGCAAGCGCACTGTAGGGGCAAAAATTTCGAGGTAGTCAAAGCATGGACACTGGTTATAGCCTTTGGCGACTATACACGCCTTGTAGCGTTCGACAGTGCCATCAGCATTGCGCTTGACCTTGAAAACCCACCTAGAGCCAATGACCTTGCGATCGGTTGGCCTTTCGACCAAGCGCCAGGTGCCATTCGATCTGTGCGCTCCCAGCTCTTCCTGAGCTGCCTGGATCCATTGCTCTGCATCAGAACGATGCATGGCGTCTGCATAAGTCCTTGGTTCACTGGAAATGCTTGATGAAGCCTTGAAAGCGTCCTCCTCGTCCTCAGAGTCTGAATCAGGGTTCAACTGCGCTGGGGTAAGCTTCCACCACTCTCTAGGATGGTTTCTGCGCCTGGCAGGCAGTCTGGCACCAATGCCAACAGGACTCGAGGGTTGAGGAGGAGTATCAGGCGCAGGTAAAGCACCGGAACCCTCGAACTCATCATCAGAAGGCGGAGCAGGTTCAGGATTGAGACCCTGATCACCAGGAGCGACCACTGCATCACCAGGGTGCTCGACTGGGATCCCAACAGACACAACAGGCGCTGCTGGTGGATCAATCTCCCCCCAAATCCTGTGCCTGCGGAGCATGATGCAGAGTGCTCATCATCAGGGATGAATGGAGGTCGATAAACGGCGTCAGCAGGCGGGTCAGGAGGTTGTGGAGGCGCACCAGAATCGATAGAAGGGGTAGACCGCTTCTTGGCTAGGAAATAGCGCTTGTCAAAATCAGCGCGTTCAGAAATGAAGCTGCGCTTGATGGTGGGGTCATAGAACTTCCAACCCTTGTACCCCTGTGGATAACCAACAAAGACGCACTTTTCAAAGTGAGAAGCGAGCACTGCACGCTTGTCCTTCTGTACATGTACATAGGCAGTACAGCCCCATACCCTAAGATGAGAGATGTCTGGTTTCAGCCCATGCCAGAGCTCATAAGGCGTCTTATCCACTGCATCAGTGGGGCATCGATTCCAGACATGGACGAGGGCAGATAGAGCCTCACCCCAGAATGCCATAGGCAGACCAGACTCGTCCAACATAGCAGTTATGCGCTCAGAGAGCACACGGTTTGCGCATTCAGCGACACCGTTTTGCTGTGGACGATTCCTGACTGTATGCGGCGCTCCATACCACTCTGGGTAGTGAAATCAAGCATGGCTCGACTCATGTACTCTGTGGAGTGAGCATCAATGATTCCATCCATCATCATCGTCAAGGAGGTTGGATGCATCACAGGAAGTGAAGGCAACAAAAATGATGGACATTCTGAGGACAGGCTGGGTCTGCCTTCATCCAGAAGAAATCATCAGAGGGGACCTTTTCAAAGCTCCTCCAAAGCCACCACCCGCTATCCTGAATCAAATACTCGTCAAAGATTAGGAGGTGGTCAGAGCCTTCGGATTGCATCTGATGGGAAAGCTCCTGGAGGATCCACCTCTGAATGGCCAGATAGTTGAGCAAGCAAGCACTGTTCTGCGCAACCACATGCTCAATAATCCACACACTCAGATTGCTTTTGTGGCTGTGTTCAGGAGCCCTATCAATCATTACAATTTTGGAAATTTCTCAGTCTTTTGAAAATAATGAACTGAAATTAGTGTGGTTGCAGGCAGGGTAGAGGTGTTTCTGGGCAAGAAGCTGAGATGTTTCTGGTCAATAAAGTAGGTGTTGACACTACCCACATATTGTCATCATTTGACCTGTATGCACTATTCAGTGCAATGACTCATCCAGTTTGTCTTGTGTGATGGGAATGATTATATCGATGATTTTTTGAGTGATGTGACATATGAATGCTGTATCCCTCAAAAGCCAGAGACCATGGAACTCTCTCGTTCTCATGACAAATTCGTCACCTGCGTCGATGAAATATGTGAACTTAATGGCTGCAGGTTTCTTCAGAAGAAGAGCGAGACTCCACCCTGTTGAACAGGTTAAACTTCAAGATCAAGATATGGAAGGTGTTGGAAAACAGGGATTTCACAAACTTGACAAAGCCACAACCCTTGTTGAAGTTCATGGCATCATCCATACAGGCCGTCCTCAGAAGGACACACACACACACACATGACCACCTCATCCTTCTGACCAGAGTTGATTAACCCATGCTCAAGATTCTTCTTCAGGAGCCAGATCATCCTATTGTCTGGAGCCATACTGCTGTTTTCTAGGTAGTGGTATATTGGGTATGATGCAGCCTCTGCAAGGAGTGGCTCAGATGGAGATCCAGAGTGGATATAAAGGCGATGGTCTGAAATGGAGAAGGCAATTCACCATCTTCATTTCAGCATTTCATGTCAAGTCCTGTCTTAATTGATTGTAATCAAGAGATCCAAAACTGTGAGCATTGCAGTGTCAGAGTGTTTAGGCTTGCAGAAGTTGTCATTGTTAATGAGTTTCTTTGGTGTCAATGACCTCTTGTATATTCTTGTGGTGTTCAATTGTGGTAGAGATCACCCTCATGGGACCGCCTCGTCCAACTCATGAAAACGGTTGCAGCCCAAGTATTGCATGATATGTTCTGTTAATCAGATGATCCCTCAGAGCTTCAAATACTATATCCACCCAACTCCATGGTCAGCATTGTTGGTCTCCCTGACTTTCAGCTACAAGTCAGTCTAGGAGATTGAGTCACAGTCCTATGGATCAGCGAGGTTGGGTTCAGCTTGACAGTAAAACAGATGCAGAACAAGCTCCCTACATCGTCATCTTCGCTGTCTACCCCCAAATCGTCGACATCTCTTATCTCCCTGCCCATATCATGTCTTCAGAGTCTGCCCATCGCATCCAAGCCCTTTCTGGCACCAACTACACCACCTGGGCCGAGGAAATGGAGGCTCTTGGCCAAAGCAAAATTACTCAGTATGTAAGTAGGCTTTCAGTTGCCTGGACGATTGACCAAGCTCAGATATCTGCTACCGCTTGTTGGGTCGCTGGCAGTCAACAATTAACTGATCGGCATCACCAACCTCCTGGTCCAGCGAACCAAGTATGATCTGAAGATTCAGATCAATGCAGCACAGAGCCAATCACAGGCTGCCAGTGATGGAACCATAACAGTCAGCAAATACATGCTATTGTTGGAGGCTTAATGAGCAGTATGTTGTGATCTATAGTTTGATATACCATGCTGTCTCGGTCTGGATCAACTCAAAAGACTGGCGAGCTGATGAGTCTCAGATCATGGCTGAGAGGGCATGTGATGGCCCGCTGGGACGTAATTGATCTGCCATCGAGTGGAACTGTTGCTTTTGGTGCTTCCCCAACTTAGCTTTCCCTACTTATTTACTTTCCTTTGACTCATACAGTGTTACCTAGCGCTCCATTCGACTTCTAACCTATCTAGATCGATTCCTCAGGTCATTTTTACCTAGGATACCAACTTGGTTCATTACCTAGTGTTGTTCCCTTCGCTCTGCACTAGCAGAGCTTTACCTTACACTTGTGTGGCGCTTCCTTGACACTTTGTTTACCTTTGTTTACCTTGAAGCGCACACTCCTCCAGAGTCCATTGTAGCTAACCTTCAGTTACATTGGACTCTAGATACTGTTACCCTATTCCTTCACTCAAATACATTTAGTTAATCACATTGGACTCTAGTCCAAGCCTCCAATAGACTCTTGAGTCGACCTAGCAACTGGCTAGTCACCCCCTGCAAGTCTTTGGCTGCAACAGAACTTCAAGGACCAGTCCAGGACTGGTCCGGACAGTAAGTGTACTCATCAATCACTTCAATTCTGTCTGTGATACCGACATGAAGTTTTGGAAGACGCCAGGAGGGTATTGAAGATGAGATGTGTCGGATGGCCCTGAGTCATAGAGCTGAACGAGAATGTGATCAAAACTACACAGAAATATTAGGAATGAAGTCGAATGGCAACATGACACAACTGAACAGTTGATCAATAGTCATACTCAGTACCACCATGTCACGATGCACATTATAGTCACTTACCCATGCCACTGCTTTCCTCCCAGGCAGAGATGTTCTATCAACTGACAACTCGAGTCACTGTCTCAGTCCTGGAAGAGATGCTGGTTTCGTCTGCGCCTGCTATACTTTGCCGCAAACGTGCAAGCACACCTGAAGGCGCACCTCGCTTACCAAAGGTACCACGTACCGTAGCGTTCCCGCTGGGAGAGACGGGAAACAGTCAAGGTGTCCAGCGAGATGAGGGCTCACCAACACCATCAGAGCTGTCATCTCTAGATTCTGAAGACGAGACTGAAAGTAGCAAGATACCGAACCCGAATGGGGAACCTGGGAGACCTGGCAGAGGCGGGTACACCCTCGAAGGGAAGATGGACTGGGGGGAGGAGGAATTAATTCAAAGAGCTCAAGGTGCGGTAGATATACGCCTCTACACAGATTGAGTGACTTACATGGTCCACCAGAGATTTGTTCACAAGGCTATCTTGATTAAGGCAAATGCAGGAGCCTTCAGGAACGAAAGGCGTTAGAGGCCTTAAGACAGAAGGTGAGAGTGTAACACACGTTATTGAACACCAAACTGAACATGAACAGGCCCAAGAGCATTTCCCAGACTTGACGCATTTCCAACACTGCTGGCCAGTGTTCGATTTCACCCAACTTCGATTGAAGTATATGTTGGCTAGATGTCAGCAGAAACAGACTGAAGGAGGGAGTCAGGGAGGAGAAAGTCGAGCTAGAACACCGAGCCAGAACATGTAGTACTCATGTTTCCGCTGTAGCGATTGGTCATTAGATACAACGAAAATTAGCGATGCGAACCAAACGTACAAAGCACCGAGTGCGAGAGCAGTAGACACCATTATTGATTTTGCTGCGACGATGATGCTTGGCTAGACAATAAGACTAGATTGCGAAGATCCCCCTGTGAAAGTACCCTTTCCCATGTTACAATGCTACAGCTTTTGTGGTACATCTTTACAATACATTGGTAGTCCTAGCATTGAGTGTACAGTACGGTAGAGTGTACCCAGTGGGTACTACTACTAGGGTAGGTAGAGGTAGCTGACGAAGAGAGGCAAGCTGACCTAATTTTGTGAGCATCTGAGGTTGATATTGAGAATCGAACTCAGTCGGGCAATGCTGCTTGCCGCTGGCAGCATTTCGGTTCTCAGTATCAACCCACTCACAAAATTAGGTAAGCTTTCCTCTCTTCGTCAGCTACCTTTACCTACCCTGGTAGTAGTACCCACTCTTGGTACACTAGTGCGGGATTCTTAGTTACTACTCGTAGTACTCGTAGTACAAGATGTAGAAAAATGTACACATGGTGGCCGAAAGGTCTTGGAACAACCCAGATGATCAACACAAGGAGGTAGCGTCCTCTTTGTTTCCCTGGCCTTATTGATTTGTTGTCCATGTATCATCGTCGCCTAATCCCTCTGCTTCTTGGCGCTGACAAAGAATGTTGTCCTTTTTATGTCTTTCTTTGGTATGTATTGTTTTATCTTCGTGTTGGTACTCTTTTAATATTGCGGTCCTTCCCTCCTCCAATCTATCATCCTTTTTGCATGCCTGCCCGCAAAGAACACTATTACCGCTGTCTGTGTGCAGCCTGTTGCGAACCTAGCGAAAATGGTGTTGCCACGAACCCTCCTGGCAAGCTCCAGCCAGAGCGCTTCAGGTACATCGCACTGGCAATGAAGCTCGATGTGTCGTGAATCTCGCTGGTTCGCTCCTCTCCCAAGAGACTATGTCCGCAACCCAGGGTACTTTGCAGGCAGAAGTAGGATTTCAACTAGCCGTTCCCTGGTAGTGCCTTGCTAATGATATATCAGCCAGATCTCGATCTCGACACCATTGTCGCTGCTCTGTTTGCCAGTACGCTCAACGACGATGGTCCTCACCTTGACTCACAGCCCAGCAAACTGTGGACTTCTCGTCAGGACTTCCAAACACAGCATGCCTCTACATCGCATCGTGACCTTCCAGCCCCGGATGTTAGTGAGGTTGCCAGTGCAATTGGCCGAATCTCTCTGGCTGAAAGGTATTCATTCATTCTGCTCACTATCTATCAGCCCATTCAACATCCATCTTTGACAGTGCCCCTGGCAGAGTCCAACCATATGACGGTACAGGAATATGCACCAGGTAGCTCGGTTTGCGCAGATCCAAACATATCTGAACAAAGGTGAGCAGCATAACTCAATTCTAAGCATCGTTCTCGAAACAGTGCAAGATCCTCCGAATCGTCCTGAGGTGTCCTCCAGAGTGGCTGATGGGCCTCGGGCGTATGACTCCTGTTCGTACCTTTCCCCACACAGGTTTGATTCTTACTAATGGTGTTCATGTTGCTTTTGGTGATTCCCCAACTTAGCTTTGCCTACTTACTTACTTTTCCTTTTACTCATACAGCGCTACCTAGCGCTCCATTCGACTTCTAACCTATCTAGATTGATTCCTCAGGTCATTTTACCTACAACTTGGTTCATTACCTAGTGTTGTTCCTTTCGCTCTGCACTAGCAGAGCTTTACCTTACACTTGTGTGGCGCTTCCTTGACACTTTGTTTACCTTTGTTTACCTTGAAGCGCGCACTCCTCCAGAGTCCATTGTAGCTAACCTTCAGTTACTTACATTGGACTCTAGGTACTGTTACCTATTTCTTCACTCACATATATCTCAGTTACTCACATTGGACTCTAGTCCAAGCCTCCAATAGCCTCTTGAGTCGACCTAGCAACTGGCTAGTCCACCCCTGCAAGTCTTTGGCTGTAACAGTTCATTAGCCCATCACTTTGATCCACTAGTTGATCGCTGTGACGAAGTTGCGCAGGTTTCCCTTTTCCTTGCTGTAGTCAGTGTGGTCCGGTTCAGCCTCAGTCGTGCTTGTGGGGACTTCTTCCTCGGTATTCTATCACTCATCCTATCCTTGGCCTTCAAGCTCGTTGGCACACAAACAGGGACTATTCGTGATCACACCCTCGCGCAAATTCCCAGGATCATGAAAACCACTTTCTCTCGATTCAATCTCAAAGGTCGCACCACCACCTATGCGGTATGTCCGCAGTGCAATTGCACCTACAAGGCAGGGTTACATTTGAATGTGATGTGACAGGACCAGGCTATGTCTATTGCTCCAAACACTGATCTCTCAATGAATATTGGGACATAGGAATATTTCTAAAGTCTCTTGAATCAGGGCTACATTATGGCATACATCACTGGAATATTCATATATTTTTTTCAAATCCAGAAAACACTTGCCTCTAGCTCATCCATTTGGGATATATTGCTTATGTAAGAGTACCTATCAGCCCCTCTCAGCTAGAGAGAGTGAACGGGTGGGGGAGGAACTGTCAGAGTGGATCCAGATAATTATAATGAGCTCATCAATCTTAGGGAACTACATGCATAGAAATTTCGTCCAATATGTAACTTGGCTCGGGTAGGCTGGAGGCTGGACTGTATGACAAGTGACTCAAGGATATAGATTCCTTCCGACTCAGTCGAATTTCCAGACCCTATAGCCTCCGGCGACCATGACCAACCATGTGCATGGGTCATACACAATAATGTGCAACCTACAGGGGGGCCATACAGATTCAGTCATATGCATGGCATTCTCACCAACTGGACAGTATCTCGCAAGTGGAAGTGACGACACAACACTCACCGTTTGGGACATCAATACAAACACCATTGTCAGGCAATAGCATGCCAGTAGCACCATCCTTTCTCTCTGTTGGGATTTTGCAGAGAACAAACACTTATGTTGTGGGAGTAGCCCAGTGGACAAGTGTTATCCAGTAATCTCAATCATCCAGTAGCCCAGTAGTCAAGTGCTCCAGTAACTAGTGTTCGAAGGTCCAGTCCAGTCCAGTCTTTTGCCTTTTTGGCAGGACTGGACCAGGACCAGTCCTGAGAAAGTCTGAAATCAAAAGGACTGGCCAGACTAGGACCATACAGGACCGGTCCCAAAATGTGAAAAGTGAGGACTGGACCAGTCCAGACTGGTCCTTTGACAGACCACATTGCACCATGTGATAACATGGGAATTAGGCTTTGCATTAGTGAGCCAAGTTGCAGTACACCCTCTTGGCATTCTACTGACTCCCTGATCCAGCAATTTGGCTCAGCCAATCCAAAGATATGACCATTACACGTTCACATGCCATTTTAGATCAGTATATGTTGCAGCCAAAGACTTGCAGGGGGTGACTAGCAAGTTGCTAGGTCGACTCAAGAGTCTATTGGAGGCTTGGACTAGAGTCCAATGTGATTAACTAAATGTATTTGAGTGAAGGAATAGGGTAACAGTGTCTAGAGTCCAATGTGAGTAACTGAAGGTTAGCTACAATGGACTCTGGAGGAGTATGCGCTTCAAGGTAAGCAAAGGTAAACAAAGTGTCAAGGAAGCGCCACACAAGTCTAAGGTAAAGCTCTGCCAGTGCAGATGGAAGGAAACAAGACTAGGTAACAAACCAAGTTGGTACCCTAGGTCAAATGACCTGAGAAATTGATCTAGATAGGTTAGAAGTCGAATGGAGCACTAGGTAGCGCTGTATGAGCAAAAGGAAAGTAAGTCAGTAGGAAAAGGTAAGTTGGGGAATCACCAAAGCAACAAGTTCACCCAAAATTTTAGGACTGGACCAGGACTGATCAGGACCGTCAAGGACTGGGACTGTAGTTCTGTGAGGACTGGTTCCAGTCTAGTCCAGTCTGCAGTCCTCGACCGGTCCCAGAACTGGGCCTTCGAACACTACCCAAGGATCCGTGGTGTCCGTGTACCACGGAACGACGGAAACGGAAGTGATAGGGACGGAAAGCCGTATGTGCAGCGGAAGAGGTTGGGACGTATATGGAAAGGAAGGAAAGACGTCGAGGGATGTTGAGAATGGGAAATGGGGGTAGAACGCCGGCTGCAAGCATAGGGAATATGCATTCCCTACATCCCAGGGTGACTTTGATGCTGACTGTCGCCAGTCAGTCACATGAGCGGATTAGGTAAGCGCCTCATGTCCGTGGGGGTAACAACTCCGCATCAGCTGCTTCCTTTCTTCCTTCCCACTTCTTGTCCTCACACAACCATCCCAACACTATGTCCTCCCATCTCACCGCTCTCTTTGGTTCCGTTGCCGCTGAACCCATCGACGAAAGGGCCGCGGCCGCTAAGGCCTTCAAGGATGCCACGGAATTACTGCTCGACCTCGCCATGTGCGCGCCCGACGACAAGGAGGACTTGGCAGAGGATCAGCGGCTCTGGGTGACGAGGTGGAATGCCGCCATGGTGAGTTGCGTTGCTCTCTTCCGTGTCCACGCTTACAACGGAAGTGCTTCAGAGAGCCATGGAACCGACGAAGGCTGCAGCGGCGGCCCTAGGCGTGCCCACGGTAATTCCCGCACGGTCTCTCCAAGCCCTCGAAGAGGCGGAAGCTGCCCATGTCAAGTGGTCCGGGGAAGAGGCGGATAGGATCGAGGCGGCGAAGACTCAAGACGACGACGCGGAACCGGACGCTACGATGGGCGACAAGACTGGGAGCGCTGAAAAGCCTCCCACCAGTGCCACCCCTCGTTCCACTCCCTCTATCCATGCTTCTGTCGGTAGCTCCGGAAAGGTGTCCGTGGTACTCGCTCGGCCAACGCGTAAGGTGAGTCGCGGATTGATAAGAAGCTATTCCACCGATTGACCATTGCACGGCGCAGCGATCGCGGGTTTCCATGGACGAGGATGAAGAAGAGGATGAGGAGCCCGGTACCGTCGAGCACCACCCGCCGTGCGTCAAGTGCGCAACCGCCAAGGTAAGACTATCGGTATCTCAATGAACATACTACCCGTGATGCATCCCCACTTCCTCTCATTGGAGATCTCGTTGACAAACTGACAGACGCCAAAGTCTTTACCAAGTTCGATGTATGATGGGGATACAACAATGTCCACATCAAAGACGGACATCAGTGGAAGGCCGCTTTCCTCACCCACAAAGGCCTCTTCGAACTGACTGTGATGTTCTTTGGACTGAACAACTCCCTGGCCACTTTCCAACGCTTCATGAACGACTCTTTTAGAGACATGATAGCTGAAGGATGGCTCATCATCTATATGGACGACCTTCTCATCTTCTCCCCCGACAATGCTACTCACACCGCTCGCACACAACGAGTCCTCGAACGGATGCAAGAGCTTTATCAGGCAATTTGGTGAGCGTTCTTTCCACTGAAAAGCCTGAATTTACGAACCAATTGGCAGTGAGGAATCTGGGCATCAGATTTTGGCTTACGCTGGGGACGACGATGTCAATATTGATTATGAAGCTTTGAAAAGCTTAGCGAAAGAGTCAGATTAGTATAACTTCTTTGACGTTATTGTAGTAGAGCAATACATTGGTTTCATCATTTATTTCGAACGGTTCCAGCAGCTGGAAAAGGTCAACCATAGTGTGAAACTCTATACAAGCAACTATATCTTTCTGAATGCTATAAATGCTACTATAGAGCCCAATAGCTGAGGAAAATTCGTGGGAGAGGTGAAGGGTTTCTTCTTGTTCCTCTTGGGTGGTGATTGGTTGTCGTAAAGATCAGAGGTGTCGTAGGGGTTAGAGGAATGTTCCTCGTCAGGTGAGCCCGAGTCAGAGGATTCGGAGTTCTGTGGATTAGCGGTCTCTCGTGGGGGGGCCCAGCGAGAGGTGTCGAGGCGAGGTCGTTGGGAAATGGTGGAGGTCTACAGCAAAGGTAGCCTTCAAGGGTAAGTTAGACCTTTTGTTACGCTTGTACCGGGTAGGTCAAAGCGTAGACACAAAAGCCTAGTCAAAGACAAGGGTTTCAAGGGTAGCCTAATGATGGGATGTCCACGTTAAGGCCTAGTGTCCGTTCAAGAGTGGGACAGTGACTCTCAGAGGGTTCAAGGGAAACAAGGAGTAACCAGGCTAGATTGCGTAGGTCTAACTTAAGGTTACAGGAGGAGACTCGAGGGTTTATATAGGTAAAGGGACAAGTTAAGGGCAGGCATAGAAGGAGTCGGAATAGGTAAGAATGAGCTATGACAAATAAGAATGAGCTATGACAAATAAGAATGAGTCATGCTCAGTAATCATATGAGTCAGCGATGACGAAGTGTAGAAGTTGAAAGAACACGAGAGAACATTCGCTGACTAAGCCAAAGTAAGAAACGAGAGGCCTAGGCGGGACACGAACCAGCGACTAGAACTTAGTACAAGGTAACAGGAAAGGAAAGAAAGAGACGATCATAACACGAGCTCATCTGCCGTCCAACGACTTATTTTGATCTGCCTGCCTCGCTGGCGACCGTGAATGAGTTGTCTGGGGTGTCAGCGAGTCGTTTGGGGTGTCAACAAGTCGTTTGGGCTTTAGATAGATTGTGTGGGCTGCAGAGAAGTCGTTTGAGTGTTGTCCGGGTCGCTCATTCCCACTCGTCCTCTCGACTTCAAGTTCTCGCTTGTTTGACTGTTTCTCGTTGTCGCGGTCGGAAATGGTCTGGAGATGGTCTGGGTGAGTCGTCTTCACTCGTGTATTGGACTGACCTGATCCTTGATCCCTCAGCTACAACCCAACCTCTTCGTTCCCACTCGACTCTGCTGTGCAACTCATTCCATCGCGTTTTCAGCGTCATTTGGCACATCTCAGCGATCTGTGGGCTTCGTCGAGTCAATCTGGTGACTTGGTAGGGGTTTCTGGTGAGTCTGGTGGTCCGCGGGGTTCATTCAGCATGGTTGATGTTATGTCCCTCTGGTGTGGGAAAGTGCTGCAGTATACCGCAGTGCTTTCCCACAGCCTTAGAAGAGCAAGCATGGTTAGTAAGTAACTAAGTTAGTAACCTTGAACTTTACGAAAATCTGCGCAAGCTGGTCATGTGACCGTGGTGAACTCACCGTGTCACTTCCGTCTTTTCGACCTCAATTACTTCTCCGAGTCACTTTCTACTAGTCTTGACACCACACCTCAACACCTCAACAAAGCCGGTGTGGGCTCAACAGCCCCACCAGCATCTGAAGGTGCATTTTCACGCATACCCCAACTCTCCTGCTCACCTGGAACACAGCCACTTGGGCTGCTTGTCCCCCCACCATTTGCCAACACAATCTCAAAATAAAAACACAGCCGGTGTGGGCTCAACAGCCCCACCGGCATCTGAAGGTGTGTTTTTACACATGCACCAACCCTCCTGCTCACCTGGAACACAGCCTCTCGGACTGCTTGCCCCATCACCACTTCCCAACACAACCTCGAAATGAAAAACAGCTGATGTGGGCTCAACTCAGCTCCGCTGGCATCTGAAGGTGCGTTTTCATGCACACCCCAACTCTCCTGCTCACCCGGAACACAGCCGCTCAGGCTGTCCGCCCAAACTCATCACCCATCATCATTTTTTCACAAGCCCAAGCAGCTTTTGTGACTGCAGTACCTCATTAACACCCCATCCACCTCTTCACAAGCGCCAACCCTATTCTCAGTTCTCAGAGCGGCTCGCACAACTACAGCAAAGCCTTGCCAATCCATCCTCATCATTTTGCAGGCCCTCGATTTTTTGCAAGAGATCAACAGTCATTTGGAGCAACAGGTAGAGCAGAGCGAACAACAGGAGGCCGTAAGATGTGCAGAGCTCACACTCATTCGCTGGCAAATTGAGGAGCGAGGGTGAATTACTGAGCTGTCATACCCTGGAAATGCTGGCAGCGATAGTTTGAGCAAGTTGTTTCAGTAGTTGTAGCAAACTGCTTTAGTAGTTACAATGTACAATGTCATTCAGTAATACATGGATCAGTGTACGATGCTACAGCCAACGAACTTCATAAGTCTAGATTGCACAGGGTGTCAATCTCGTCGGCGATCGCCGACAAAAATTTCACCACGGCCTTTCGCTTTTGCTGTCGCTCACACACATCACTCCCACTTCATTCTATCTCTTGCAAATTCTTCACAATGCACGCTCAAGGAAACGATGTCGGTGCCCAAAACCAGGTCAATGTTCACTATGTGCAGATCAAAGTTGCCCTCGCCAAGCTGGTCCTTGAGACTGAGCGAGGAGCGTTCAACCGCATGCTCGAGGACACC
>JBBPTG010000260.1:0-32615 GCA_038093975.1 Chalciporus piperatus | reverse complement strand
CCTCCGCAACCACAACAAACCTCCTCAACCCCCGGCCCATCTAACTCCGCCTCTGTTGTCCCAGCTCACCCTGGTGTCGCACCAGCATCCCCCACTGCCACCCCATCAGAATCAGATCTCGAGGAAGGAGAGGTTCGTGAGGGTACCACTGGCATGGACAAACGGCCATCAGGATCTATCTTCGATGATCTAGATACAGCAGATGCCAATGACTTCGAAATGACCAACGTTCATCCGCCAAAGCCTCTCATCCTTCCCGCTCATCCATCAAACCCTTCGGCTGTTCCCGCTGTTCCCACTGGCATGTCCACTGGCACTGACTTCTCGCTTGACGACGATTTTCCCTCTCCGCCTCTTGCCATCATTTCGCTCAACGATGACTACATCCCACCCCGCCCACCTCGCCTCAACCCTAACCCTACCTTTGCAGGGAAGGAAAGGGCTGTACTCGTCAACAAGGAGTCGGGTGATTCCACCCCGGTTCACTCTGATGAGTCCGACTCCATAGAGGGTCCAGCAAGGAAACTTTTGGCGAGCCTTAAGCTCAAAAGGAAGACACCTACTCCCGAGTTCATGTCATCCGAAGAGTCGGACAAAAACTGGTTCTCGACTGACCCTGCTACCAGCACTAGTGCAACCAGCTCTTCACGCAAGCGCGCGCGTGCATCGCCTGTTGATCAGGCCGTCTCACAAGTCAGTGAGGTTACGCGGTCGATGTTTTCTGGCATCGCCTCGATGCAGATGCAAAAGGCCAAGGAGCGTCACGCTGATCGTGAACTCAAGCAGTGGTCACGTCAGGAGCGTCAGAAGGATAGCCAACAACAGCGCAGCCATGAACTAGCGTTATCTGAGCACCAGCTTCGAAAGATGGAATTGGAGATCGAGTTGCAGCGCTTGCGAGTTCAGGAGGAGGCCATGAAGCGCGGCTTCGCGACTGGTGAGAATACCTTACGTGGTCCTTGAGTGTTGCTGTTTATCTTTTGTTGCAGTCGTACATCGTGATGTGCTTGTTATCTTTGTCCGTACTTCCAGGCCATAGCTACATATCTGTGCTCGTCTCGTTACATATCTGCGCTCGTCGTCGTTACATCTCCGCACTTGTTGTTACATATCTGTGCTCATTGTCGTCGTTACATATTCGTGCTCGTCGTAGTTCGTCGTAGTTACATGTCCATGCTCGTCATAGTACATGTCTGTGCCCTCATGTTATGACACTACTTCATCACCCCTCCAAGTGTTGGTGTAAGCTTTGAACAAGTCGTTGGCGGAATTGCTGCCCCTCTGTCCTCTGTGGACCCTCAACATTCTGATCTCTATCTTCCCCATCTTCCTCTAAGTCTTCATCACCATACCCCCCTTCTGTGTCTTCAGCATAAGCATGTGCTGATGCCCCCAACCCAAGGCGTTCCTCTATATCGATTATCATGTTGTGGAGAATTAAGCATGATCGAACCCAGGCATTTGTATACTCAAGGTCTTCCTTGCTCTGGATCTGATTGCGGAGTTCACGTAATGATTGGAATCGATTCTTGATAGATCCGTAGAAGTGTTCTGTGCGAACTCGCACCTAAAGCCAAGATTAATTTGTATCTAATAGCAAAGAATATACATACTTTGGACAAGTAATAGTTGAAGGTTTTCTGAGCCCTTGATAGGCTGCCTTCCGTGGGCCTCTTGAAAGGAACTACACACCATTTGTGACAGCCGTAAGCACTGTCTGCCCAAAGCCATTCGTCTTGACCAAAATACTGATCTGGGGCACGTGCAATTTGTGTCCGCTGGAAAGCAGTTGAATCATGCAGACTCCCGGGTATACCAATGGCATAATCAACGATTTGCAGGTTATGAGGGAAGATCACAACCTTGATGGAGAGCTGGTGAGCGATCTGATAAATAACCAATATCACATACCTGATTAGAGAGGGAATAGTTGGATTTGCGATCATAAAATCCTTCACCGTGCCAGCCAGGCTTTTGGAAAAGCTTGAATGGAGTTCCATCAACACATAAAAAAACCCCTTTCCATGCAGGACATGTTCTTTCCCTCACGTACTGCTGGGCCTTCGCCTTCGCCTCACGATCCGCCTGTTGATTGAGATCAAAGTGGATGAACCTATCGTGATGCTGCAAGATAGCGACCATCACTCGTTTATAGCAGTTATGAACAGTGCCTACAGAGACACCTGCCCACTCTGCCATATCGCGTGAGGTAGCAGCATTACCGTAATGACCTGCAGCATTCAGGAAAACTTTCAACTGCATGTCAACTGGTAACTGCTGCCTGGGGGAGTTGTTGGAAAAGATTGGATGATCCTCGATGATCTTGACGAGCTCATCGAAAACCTCTGGACAAACTCTCAGCTTACGCTGAAACTTCTCCGGATGATCAACTCTCCACTCATCGAGGAGATCAATCTGTGAGATGCGAGCGGCAGGAGGACGTGGAAATAGAACACGCGCCCTAGAAACCTCATCCTCAAGTGCGGTGATTAACCCATGGAAGGTTATGGTCATCGCACGAGCTTGAAGATCGAGGGAGTCGGTAGAGTCAGCATTACCTGCTGAGGTGCTAGAATTGGAATCTGGTGTGCTGTCGGAGGAAGAGGAGGATTCAGACCCGGATGAAGTCTGAGAGGACTCGGATTCTGCTTCAGTGAGTGCCTGTTGAAGAATAGCCATGTATATACCCAGCTCAAGCTGTTGCTTGGCCGTGGAGAGTGCTTCAAGAAGTTTCTGACGTTCAGAGACATGGGGCATGGTGGTTTGGGGGCCGAGTATCCCTTGCATCAGCCCTTATCATGATCTGCTCGAGTAGCGGCTGAGTTTCAAATATTGCATTGCCACAGCACAGCATGGTGGCTGACATGTGATGCGGCTGTCCACATCGGAGATTCAAAATTCGCGCTGCCACAGCACAGCACTGCGGCTGTGCGAAGTTGAATCGGAGATTGAAATTTTCATTCATGTTTGCGCGCGACCTTACTTTCTACAACTCAACTTAACCTAATCTCGCTCTTAACTTCAATTCTGACACCCGCTATTGTCCGTTCTCTTTATAACGTACAATGCAAGAACCACCCAAATCCCTTCTGTCCCCGCCTCTGGAGGCGTTTTTTGCTCGCCTCTTCTTTTCTGCCAACTCAACCGTCTGGTCTCTGTGAGATCCAGTCTGGTCCACCTCACGACTGTAACTTTCAACACTGTATCCAACACGTCCTACCACTGAAACGATCATGGAGTCATTCCCACTTTTCTTTAGAATCCGCGCTATCACATTCTGTAAGTACACTCGCACTTACTTCCTTCGCACCAACTGACTCTTGACATGGTGGCACCATAGCCTGTATCTTAGTCTTCAGCTTCCTTTGGCTCGTTCTGTTATCCATTGAGATGTTCACTCGCTGGGATGTATCGGATAGTATTAGCCGTACGTTTCATCTCTCAACTTCGCGGTCCTGCCCCACTAAGGATACTTTAGGATCGTTGATGATACTGTTCGTCTCGACGAACACTGTTACGATGCTCATGTTACCTATTCTGTCAGTCTACTTTAATTCGTTAACCCACTTGCCATCGCTAAACAGCATCCTCAGTATCTTGGTTCAATTCCGTACTTGGTTGGACGCTGCGCGACTATTCCTGCTCTTAATTCTGCAATTGGGTGAATATCGATGCAGGCAAGCGCGTGACTCTCAAGATTCTCACCGTTTTTCGCAGGTTCTGCCGCAGCTTTCACTTACTGGAACTCACAAATTCAGTGCCCTGACCAGAGTAAGCCTTCGAATCATTGTCGGATGTCATAGCTGACATCATTCCTAGCTACAGATGATCTGGGTGTCTGCCAATTGATCAACATGTATACCATGATGGCGTGTTGGATCATCCCTGCGATCCGTAAGTTCGTCGACTAGCCCTCTTTACCCTTCTCGCTTATCCCATGTAACAGTGGTTCTTTACTCGATCTACTTTGCAGTCATAGCCTACCGTCAGTCTCGAATCCCGGTTGTGGTTCAACCACAACCACGCAAAACTCGCCGGGATCTGGATCCCGAGATGTCTGAGACGGACATTCCGTCGTTTGGATCCTTTTCTACGTGGAAGGGGAAAATGAAAGAAGTCACAGAAGTGTCTCTGTTGGGAACGACCAATGATGTGCCACAGGAACAACCTCTACCGGTTCCGCTTCGGTCGCCTACAATGGTCCCTCGTCGTCACACAATTCATCCTGCGTCTCCAGAGCCGACTTTACTGGACCCACCTCGCCGTCAATCCTCTTTGGCCATGGCTGCGATGAGTCGTCCACCTGTCCCTCCACTTCCCTCGACTCAAAGACGACATTTGTCTCTCCCGCCACCGCGACACGGACATGTGCAGCATCGTCCCACGATGACGCTAACAATCCCGCCACCTCTCGCCCTGCATTCACAGCATACTCTCTCCCCATGCTCCTCGCATTCCTCGTACTCGACAGCCTCACCCTTAACCACGCAAGGTCCTTCTGTCGTTCTGAGACCTGGCGTTTCAGAAGCACGGTCATCGAGGGACTACCGAGAGAGTCGGAGACATCTCTCAATGATCCCTTTGTCGTCGTCTCCCAGCGAGACGCACATCGTCGAGGACAGTGGTCTGCCACGAACGAGAGCAAGGTTATCAAAGCCTGCCCCCATGTATTTCATGTAGAACCAGTAAGCATTTTCGCCTCCTTTTTGGTGTAGCGTAATACAGGATGTGTCTCAAAATGCTTATGACATCAGCTGGAAGTATGAGGTGGGTTTGACAAGGTGAACAAAGCTGCTTGCATCCGCAAATAACTTGAATGTTGGCGTCGTGGTGCCACGCATAAGATCGCCAGCAACTTATGTCGAGAAATTTACAAGCTGTGCACCCCCCAAATTTGATCCCAGGCGGGCATTCGTAGTCGACAGGTAGGGGAGTCGAGCTCGAGAACAGGTACTATACTACAGTACTAGTACTACTTGGTAGTAGACGCGGGTAGATAGGCCGGAAGCAATCTGATTACAGTTCGCCTAATCCCCACTGACAAGCCACGGATCCCGCCTAAATTTGCCTCGACGTGGACGTTTCTGTCATCGACGAGCGCGACCCTGCTTGATGATCATCAACCGGTCGTACACAGTCCTACTACACAAGAGGCCTCGACTACGAAACACTTGTTCGACTTGCAACACACATCCGTTAGCGCTGGACAAACTGACAAGTTACGATGGAGAACTGGGATCCCGTTGCTTTCAAGGCAAGTCTACTCGTCCGTTCAAGACAGTCTCGCTAACACCCATGGCTTCACCTGTTTGAACAAATAGACCCTTCTCCGAACCACCTCTCAGCGTCTTGGACAGCTACAAGAGCGCATGGACTCAAATGGCCAACTCACGCGACACGACATATCAGCATACCTCGGCCAAGGCAACGTCGCCGTCGCGAGAGCCAAGGCTGCAAATCTCATACAAGACGATGTCATGGGTGACCTCTTGGAGGAACTTGAGATGCTGGTTGGCACTGTGGGGAATCACGTCGGGGAATTGGAGAGCGTTCCGAATGGGTGAGTGGGTTTTTGTCGGATGGGATTCCAAGTGTTTTTTTGCTGAGGTCGTGGGTTGATGTGTCTCGACGTTTGACATGGGTCTAGCAAGCCTTTGAGCCCGACTTTGTTGGAGGCTGCTGCCAGCATCATTCATGCGGCGCCGAGCACCGAGTCGAAAGGTGAGATAATGCTGAGGTTGCGTTCGGCAACGCCCTGCAGTGATGATCCCGTTATCTGACTCCCATCGCCAAGACCTGGACGCGGTTAGGGAGATATTGATACAAAGACTGGGACCCGTCGTCGCACAGGCTGCCTCAGCCAGTAGGAACAACCACGTCTCTCCGCGCGTAAGTCGTTCAATCGTACCCCTGATTATATGCTACTTGAAATTGGCCTGATCTGACCTGTCGATCGGTTCATGGCAGATCATGCAAATACTCTCTTCCCCAACGCCGTCCGCCTCGAAAATGGACGACTACCTGCTCGATATCGCGCAGACCTTTGGAGTGAAGTGGGTTCCTGAACCTCGAAGGGAAGATTTGTACGTTTGGCTCCGCGATAGAGTCGTCAGACAATTGTTGAGTCTTGGTGGCTTTTACCCCCACTTGTAGGCGAACTGTCATCTCGGAAATCCTGCGCACGGAACCAGGTTCTCCGCCTCTGGTAGATATTCCACGGTTGCGCGAGATATGTGCACATGGTTCGTGATTCGTTCAAAAGTCGCCGGCGATCGTGTCCTAGGTGTCAGATTGATTGTGCTTCGTGAATATAGGTCTCCCGGATAATCCACCCTGGATAAGGCCTCGAGTATGGAGGTGAGATGCCTGCTTGTATGCGTGTGCTTGAGGCCGCTGACGTGAGCGACAACTGGGTAGATTATTGTTCGGCACGCTCCCCGTCTTGAAGACAACGTGGGCCAGAGAAAGCCAGAAACAAAGAGATAGTTATTATGTGAGTTCATTGCTCTCTTCTATGACATGGCTAATTCAGGAGGTAGGACCTCATCCGTCGTCTTCTTTCACCTCTCGATTCCCTACCTCCTCCCAGTGACACCCCTTCGCCTACCGATGTTGTCATCTCCAGAATATCAGAATCACTTTCCCGTGTTTCTCCAGACTTGTTCGTCTTACTCGAAACTGAACCGAAAAGTCTTGGATCAGGATTGAGTCCTCTCGATCCCACCGCCCCTGAAGAGATCCGCATGGAATGTGCATTCAACCTGGATAAAAGGTTACAGCTCCTCAACGGGGGAAGCGATGCCGCGTGCAATATCCCTGAGATAAGGTTAGAGGTAGACGCGCAAGCTGGTTCAGATACCGCTTCACCGACTCTCCCGGCAGCGGCGTCGAACCTTGCTTCCCGGCGGCAGCGCAACCCTACCACTCTCCTTCCTTCCAAGTCCTATTCCGCACCTCCCGTGCATCCCGCGCATCTCTCTGCCCTCCTGCGCCTTCTTTACCTCCACCATACCCTGAACCCTGCTATTCAATCCCCACATCTCCCTTGGCTGCTCGTACCGCTCTACAGCGCGTTGGTGGGTGAGGTGGATGAGAGTGAGGTGGCACACATCGAGGCAGACACGTTTTGGGTTTTTGAGGCCCTGGTAGGGGAGGTCGCTGAGATGGAGGACGAGGAAGGGGGAAAGGTTTGGATGAGAAAATTCAGCGAGAGGATTAAGTGGGCAGATGGAGATCTGGCTGCTAGTCTTGTACGTTCATGGAGGCGTTATATCTTGAACTTACTGACCGATGTTCAAACTTCAGCGCTCGACGGGTCTTGATCCTGCCCTTCCGCATTACTCATAGTAAGTTTTCGGATGGTGGAAATAGTTTTTTTTGGGGGGTTGCTCATGTGCATTCGCTTCGTTCTAGCCGCTGGCTTGCACCTCTGCTCGCACAAACGCTCCCTCTGTCGTCCGTGTTCCCCATTTGGGACGTCATCTTTGGATGTCCCATGCGGACGCGTGACGTCAATCCCAAACTCGAATATCTCGTCGACATCTGTACTGCTCTCCTCGTCCGTGCTCGGACACCGCTCTTCCGGTGAGTGTTGGCAACGTGACATGACAGCGCGTTGATCAATGGGAACTCATTTTTCGATGTTAGGCTCGGGAAACCAGGCCACAATGTCCCTGGTCTCTGGATACAAGAACATACTGCGCTTCCTCCGCCCTCTCCCCTTCGTCCTTGGGAGCTCAGCGACGCATTTACGGAAGGCGTCGCACTCCTCACGTCGTACCCGATCGATGCAGCAGGCGGTATAGATCGGATACTTCAAACAGCTTCTGATCTCGCACAGAAGCGCATCGAGGCGAAGGGTAAGGAGAAGGAGAAGGAGAACGTTGGGTTCGGAGCACGGATCAAGGAGAGCATTTGGAAAGGGTTCACCAATCAGCTAGCAGATGAAGGTCCCGAAGAAGAGGAAGAGCCAGATGAAGATGAATCGGACGACGAGGTCGAGGAGCATGATGATGGGAACGAGACAGAGACGCCTGCTGCGCCGACGCTCACGTCGAGACTTGCGAACACGGTGTGGCGAGGTATCACGAATCAAAGTTCGATGGATGATGACATTCCTTCGCCCCTTTCTCCTTCTTCTGCGTCACCCTCGCCTCCGCCTCCACCGCCCCCGCCAGATACCGAGAAACCGATCGTGACGGCTCCGGCTGCTACGTCCGCGCAGAAAAGTCTGTGGGATTATGCTGGTAAACTGAAAGACTCCGATACGGTTGCTGCCTTTTCAAAGGTTAGCACGAACTGGCGTGCCATAGCGATGGACGCATGGAGTGTGCGTAGAGGGAGCAATGCGTCCGCTGGATCTGCTCCCGGACTATCCGTACACTCGAGTGCTGCTAACGACGACGAACCACGGAAAAGCGGGCGGCCAACCTCTGGTGATGCCGATATGCGAACCCCAAACCAACGACGCGGGTCACTGCCGGCCACTGAACGCGAAAGCATCATCCTTGACCCTCCTCGACCTGCATTCTTCCGTTCACCAAGAGAGAGCTTCCTGCCACAACCTCGTCGACAGAATTCCACGACTCCCTCTACTCCTGAAAAACCACCCGCGCACCGAGACTCTGACAACGAATCGAGTTCTTCGTTCATGCATAGAACGAAAACCTCCCTCGCATCACTTGCTGCGTTCCAATCGCAGTCGTCGCCAAAGACCGTGCCTCGACCGCTCATGTTGAATTCACACAACCTATTAACATCTAGATCACACTCGTCGGTTCGTTCCGAAGGAGGCACGCCTCTGCACGGGCATGGTCAATGGGAAGACGTATTATTGGTCAAGGGACATGCACTGAGACAAGAATCGGTGTCTTCCACGTCTTCGTTGTCTCCTTCCGAAGCTATGAATAGGCGATACCCACACGCACGGAGTTTAGGTGCAGGTCCACGCTCGGACAACGACTCGGATGGTAGGAGCCGTAGGGTCCCGCTCAATCGCAGGACGATTTCGCCCATGGCGCTCGCGTCGAGGTCGGCCAATCTTCCTTGGAACGCGTCCCCAAGAGGACATCCATTGTCGAGTGCGGGCACGGCTGAGGATACGTCGTCAGAACGAGGATGGAAGAGCTTTGAAGAACTCCAGACGGCGGTCACGACGACCACAACACTTGACTCCCCAACGACGATATCATCCCCACCTATACCCCCTACGCCCCTGCTACCTCCCATCTCAGGACTTGGAAACGTACGCATCGTCAATGGTGGTGGTGGGAGCAGGGCCCACGCTGCGACTGGGTCGATTTCGACGATCAGCGAGGCGAGCGCGCCGCTCGAACCGCCTGTGCAGAGCAGGGTGATCATCCGAAAGAAGACACCTCCGCTGCCCAGTAAGGGTGATGAGGAAATGGAGACTTCGGAGGACTCTTCGCTTTCGCGTACGCCTTCTGCCAAAGCCCCTGTCCGCGTGCGCACGAAGCGATTCCCATCCCGTCCAGGCAACCTGCGCATCCGTGAGAACAGCCTCCGTGCAACGACGACGGCGACAATGAACACGGATCGGACTCCGAGCCCGGGGAGCGAGAGGCTTGCGCCTGAGTGGCCAGGAGACCACGAGAATGCAACAACGCCAAGGGTGGAGGACTTTACGAGCGAGGTTGCGGAGACGACGAGGCCACCGCTCTTCCGCAAGGTATCGAAGGAAAGTGATAGCGGTCGTTCAAAGAGGACGCTTGGAGACGGAGGGGTGAGGGTGAGGAAGGTGTCCACGGGGAGCAGAGAGGCGAGGCGGACGAGGGATAGCGGTGCTGAGGAAGGTGATGACGAAGGGTATGATGACCTGCTTAGCGCATATGAGAGCGAGGAGGGCAGTAGAGAATGATCGTGGAAGATGATTTTGCTGGCAGAGCATTCGACTGTAGAGTATGAAAAAAGCTTTTGTGGATCCATGGAAGATAGACGCTGTATTCAGATGTCCTACGTAGACGACGATAGCTGTACATACGAATGATGAGCGATACGAACATCGATTATTCTTAGCCTTAGCAGAATCATGTCCCGGCCAATTCCCGAGGAGGGATTCTATCATACCTCCATCCAAATACTAGCAGCAAGGTCCTTGACGAGGCGCAGCTTCAGTTTCACGTCATAGGCAGTGGGCAAGTTTTCCTCCTCGTGCGATGCAAACCACACTGAGGAAAGACGCAAATGCGCTGCAATGCTTCTTCCTCGGTCCCCCCTGTACCAGCATCGAGCACGCGTTCGCCTTGTCTTCAAGTTCGGGAAACTTGCTAGTAATGAAGCCGAGGACGAGCATTTTGTGCTTGGGTATCTAAGATGTCTTAGGGTATTGACATCAGTCGAGGGGATACAAAGGAAACGTATACACACCAGCAACTGTAGTAACAGTCTACGTTCACCCCACTGAACAGTTTCGTCGCGATAGCATCATAACTACCCTCCGAGAAATGCATCGAGTGCCTAAGGTTTCCTCAGCAAAGATGTAGCCCTGCGTTCATGTCTCGCGGACGGGTTAAGGCTTCCCAGTCTGAGTAAACTCCAGGTTTGAGGCGTGTTCTCCCGTGACCGCAATATGAGTTTGAAACAGGAACAAAACGACACACCATGGCAGAGGTGGAACCATTCAGGTGTCTATATCCAAACCCGGCGCGCTCATAGGTGGAATTCTATGGTGTCAGTATATTGGTAGGCATGAGAAGCTGGGACATCATACCAATGATTGAGCATCATATCGGGTGCTTCCATGCCGCATTCTGAATACCTCGCCAAGTCGATGAACCTGAACACTAAGGTTAGGAATCTATTGTGGTGGACCTATTCACGAGGACAGAAAGGGGTGACCAGTGACCTGTCAGATAATAGCATCAACTCATGCCCACGCTCGCGAAGGCCCACTATGGGGTCCGCCATGCATTCTTTATTGACGTCGTACAGCATTCTGCCATCCCCGCTTCTCTGGCTTCCCGCATCGCGGTGTCCAATCAGGTGTGGGCGGAAAAAGAATGAAGTAAGGGGTACTTTTCGGGACACGAACATGATGTACTGGACCGAGTGGTTATGCGGCCTCCGAGGGTTTTCCAGCGAGGGTAGTAAACATGGTGAGTGACATACGGAACAAGAGCGATCCAGCTCGACGAATCGGTATGCTGCCTCTTCCTTAAGGCGCAGGAAGCCTCGCTATCATCGAATCGTGAGGCAATAGATGTCTCCAACCCGTAGTGAAACCAGTACATCAGATCAAACAAGCACCCAATGACTGACGGAATCAACTGTTTTCAGAGAGCTTACGTCGTTTCCCCATCGTCTTTTGCTCTGCTGCTCCACTTTTCCGCTTCACGCTCTCCACCAGACTCTGTAAACTCCGAGTAGTCTGGCTTGCGGGGGATTGTGACTCTGTAGGATGCGAGTGACTTTTTTGGCGTTTCGAACGCTCCTCAAGCAGAACCCCCATGCTTTTCGTCTTTTTGAAACTGGGTTAGGGGGTTAGCAACCGAAAGCAATAGTGAGGGGAAGTTCGGAAGGGACGCGTAAATGACGTACTGAGGATTACTCGGGTCGATGGCAAATTGGTGGTTTTCGTGAAGCGCAGAAAATCGTTCGTCTTTGACGTCAATAACAAAATCCTCTTGGGTTTCGTTAGGTCCCTCGTCGGCGTCGTCTTCACCCCGCTTCTTTTTGCGTCTGGACTTCTTGCTCTTACTCTGCTTCTCCGCTTTGAGAACGGCTTTCATGTCGAAGTGTGCGGGCTCGCCGTGGGGGTTGTCGGATGCGGCAAGTAGTGCCAGCGCTGCCTTGGAGGTGGAGGGCTCAGCGAGTTTTTCGGTCTTCCTGGATTT
Source organism: Chalciporus piperatus (assembly GCA_038093975.1). Taxonomy (NCBI): domain Eukaryota; kingdom Fungi; phylum Basidiomycota; class Agaricomycetes; order Boletales; family Boletaceae; genus Chalciporus; species Chalciporus piperatus. The sequence goes on along the minus strand of JBBPTG010000260.1, from coordinate 20,763 downwards.
CTCTACTGGTCGAGTGGAAGGAGCTTCGCGATCACTGCCGCTCTCTGCCCCGAAGAATTCGTCATCAAAAGCAGACCCAACGTTCTTCTTCCCTCCGCCATCGCCCTCGTCATTATCCCCCATCTTCTTTGCCTCCTCTTTCCTTTTCTTGCGCTTCTCTTTCATCTTCCTCTGATATCGTTCCAGTGTATTTTCGTCTTCCGGATTCTTGGCCTCGCTAAGACCGGCCGTGAAGGTGACCTCCATGTCCACATCGCTCTCTTCCTCCCCGCTGACACCTTCCTTTTCGCCTCTTCCACCCCTGCTCGTCTTGTTGTCGAAGGCATCTCCCCATCCTTCTGGAAGGTCTTCATCATTCCCACCAAGGAGGAGCATTCGAAGCTTGTCTCTCTCCGCAGCCTTCTTGGAACCCTTACCCTCCGCCCCGCTCTTCTGTCGACGGCCTCCTACCCCCTTACCCTTACCCTGTCCCAAGTCACCTTCCTTCTCATCATCGGAATCACTCTCAGATGAGGAGGCGATGTATGCTCGAAAATCAGCCTCTTCAATTTCTTTCTTCGTCAGCGGGCGACGTAACAGTTGAGTGCGTTCCGGGTCGTCCTCGTCCCACGTGAGTTTCACTTTGGAGTGGCGGAGGGCCTGTCAACGAAGGACTTCTAGCGTCAAGGAAGAATAAAATGATAGGGTACGCACGTCGGTGACAAATTCTACTGCCCTGTATGGCGTGTCAGAGAGTTCGGTAGCCTCGTCCCTAGAATTGAAGTTAATTGCCATTAGTAGGGGACGTGATTATAGAAAACGCCTCACCTTGGCTCATCTTCAAATGTCATGTCGTCAGGGACGAAGCTCAAGTCAAAAACATTGGCGGATCTCTCCAGCTCAGTACCCTCGAGTTCATTATACACATGAGCTGCAGCTTCCACCGTGTCGCACTCGACGATAGCATAGTAATAACTGTTCTTATTGCTCGTCAACAAAGCTGCTCGCGCGAGAGAGGATGGAAAACGACCGAGAGAAGGAACGCGGATAAGACGTACCGCAAACGTTCTAGTTGATATTTTCTCAATGCGTCCTCGTCGTAGTCTCCCTCGGTACCCGTGTCGAATATCGTCTTTTCATTGATCTCCTCGTCTTCCGTGTTGCTGTTTTTCTTCTTAAAGAGTTCTGTGGGCGGACCCTCTTTCTCCTCCCTCGCCATCCGCTTCTTGCCAAACTCGCTTGGATAAACGCGAACACTCAATATCTTTCCTCTGACAACGTTGACCCCAGCCGTGCCAGTACTTCTATCCGTCTGTGAGGTGTTGATCGATGCGAGGGGAGCGGTGGCTGAAACGAGTGACGAGAAGATCTTGTATACATGTGCTGCACGAACGTAGTCCCAGTCAAGGTTGACCACCGCGATCCTCCTCGTTTGCTTGCTCTCTCCTGCCGTATGTTGCTCCGGGACCGTCTTGGAGTATTCAGCGATCTGGGCATCCAGAGCCGCAACCGTGTTTTCGTCTAGATCGATTTCCAAGCCATCCTCATCTTCATCTTCCAATTTTTTGCGGCGCGATGTCTCGGCACCGAGGGAAACGAAGCCGCCTTCGTCACTCTCGCTGCCATCTTCAAGAACGGGGTGGGGTGCCTCCTCGTCCTCGTCATCTGACTCCATAAGAACAGCACCGCGTGCATAGTCAATGACGGTCGGCACAGCGGCTGGCTCCGCCCCGTCAGCACTTCTTGCCGCATTCTCTTCTCCATCCTCCCCCTCCAGCCTATAGAACCGTCTCAAATCGTCCTTTTCCTGAGTCTCAGAAACCGTCCGACCATATTTGTCGACTTTTGCTGTGAGAAGATACTGAGTAGTCACAGAGAGACCATGAGGCACACACGCACCACCTTGCTTCGAGTTGTTGTTCTTCTTCTTGCCTTTCTTCTCGTTTCCTAGTAGATCTTTGAAACGGTCGTCGAGAACGACCTTTGATTCGTGTTTTTTGGGGCGCCGGAACCGGGGGTCGGTTTTGAAGCTGGCGAAGCGTGGGTCGGACATTGACGGTCCTGTAGAAACAGGAGAGACTTTTTAATCCCGGTGTCAACGGCAGGTATAACTTGTCTTCGGCTGGAGGCCCGTGGGAAATCGTAGTGGTCACTTGTCACGGTTGTGTCACGGCGATATGTCGCAGTTATGTCGCTGGCACAAATCCCCGATCTTGATTCTTTTTCTGCTAGCCTGTCCAGTTTGTATCTCGTTCAAGTTTCAAAGTCAATCCGCGGATGCTTGCGACTACGGCGCGCAGAATTTCGGAGTTGAGGTGGAGTGAGGTAAAGCGAGTGACGATTCACGAGGCCACGAAGTTCTTTCCTGGCAACATACAGATGAAAGGTAGCTTCAACGCGCTTATCTCCACAATCGCAGTTCTAAGGGCATGTCTACTGACTCTTCACATCATGCATCAAGGTCAACAGAAATCCAGTCGACGTTTCGGCCGTAAAGCTGACACGATTGCGTTCATTAAAGGACAACGTCCCTAACAATTGAGTGGAGCGGACACACCTGGAATTGGACCTGCACGGTCACATCAAACCCACCGGAAACCTCAGCATTGGGCAGTGGAAACATGACCACAATACTCTTCGCGAATGCGAGTGTAGTCACGAGGAACTGCATCAGACTGTAAAGAATGGGACGGTTTGTTGCCATCACCGAGGTACGATAGCTGATTTTATACGCCCGTCTTAGAAGTTCATGAGAGCAAATTGAAAGGGGTTACTTATGTTTTATGCAAGTATTAACGTTCACCCGCAGCGTGATGAGCAGAGTTCATGGCAGGCCATTAGCTGCCATTAGCTGGCTTGGCGCATAGCTGAGGTCTTTGACCTGCCATCTGCAAGGAATTTGCCGTACGAGGATGTACCAGACCTTGGAGACTCAGAGCCTCGCGTACTCCTAGCTTATTTAAGTGCCAAGTTCAGAGCCGATTGACTAGCAACCCCCAACTTCTTCAACATGTCCGACATGGTTATGGCTTGTGGATATCTCATTCAGCAACATGTGCTCCGAGACTTATTCGAAGTAGGCGACGACGACGAATTTGTCGAATGTGACTCTCCATCTTTCGCGCTCGTTTTACGTGTTGACAAGTGGAATATTTGTGAGCGGCCTTCGGGTGTCGATGTACCCGAAATTCAAGGTATGCTCGCTCTTAAAAGTCCTAATGGCAATCGTCTCACCGTGGTTGTTTAATACCTACTTTTCGGTACTTGTTTCAACAGTCAATGCTTCGAGCGGTTCTGCTTACGACTCGAGCGTTTTCTTTGCACAGACGCGCCTGCAGCGTGTGAGCTCACAGGAAGATGTCAAAAAGTTGCACAAGAACGATGATGATAGGAATGCAAGGGACGAGTTTATACGTTTCTTTGGGAGAGGCATCACGACCAGTCATATGGAGTGGAGCATCACAAAAAACCGTCGGGTCAGAATTGGGTCTTTGATATAAAGTTGGTCTTTCCTTGTCAGAATCAAGGATTGGTGAATGTTAGAATTCAGTTAGCGCAGATTCCGTTCGACATCACTCATCGTCCAACCGTGGAAAGTTGTTGGCATATCCAATGCTTCAACTTGTGTGTTCAAGTCTATTCTTCTGCGCAATTCTTACTGTAGACAGCTCGGAACAAATAATCCGATGACGGCAGTGAACGCTAAATTTACATTGACGCGTCGCGTCCAAACTTGAATACTCTCTTCAAGTTTCTCCTTTGCCCCAGATGTCGTCGAACCGCCCAAGCTCAAGTTCCAACAACGTCGTAAGCATTTTCATCCTGTTCCCATCTTCATCGGTACCTCGTCTGACTATTGTTAAAGTTCGTTGTAAGTCGTGTTCTTACCCAGCTGAGCTTAGCCTAGCGCTGTGAGCTCAACGACCAGCATAACAGTTTGGCAGAAAAGTAACGCCTTCGGCGGCCGAAACTCGAGCAAATGCGGTTATGAAGCCGTCCCCTTTTATGTTCTCCACGAATGTGCGTTAGTCCCCCCAAATAACGCGAGGTTCTTAGTACATTCCTTTCCCCAGCTCACCAGGACAGCATCAACCGCAGTGAAAAATTCAAGACGATCTGCGACACCAAGTGTTGCACCAGTACGTGGCCTTCCGTCGCCTGGCCATAATGTTACTCGACTGTGCTCCAGACGCCACCCCCGACCAAAAAGGTGTCGCAAGAAAGCCTTGAGCCACTGTATAATCTGAAGGATGTCAAAGCAGAAGTTGTAAGTCCATTTCAATGACGACATCCCTATACTCTCATCTCCATCCCAGGTAGAATTGGAACACCTGAAACAAGAAATCGACCTGAGCAGAGACCATGAATTCAAAACTGCACCCCTCATCACCCGCGAGGCTTATATCGCTGGTGGGTTTGCAAAAAGATCGATGCAATACGGAATCGTCGGAGAAGCCCTCTCCATAGAGTGAGTATACTTTCTGCCCACTCCCGTTCTCATACGTATTCACTACTTATGTGTTGCATTCAGCTCGAAGTCGAGCGTTTATGCGCCGGTCGATCCGCGTTTGTATGTTAACACGGTAGGATGCTTTTCGGCATGATCATGACCCCATCACCGTGCTAAGTTACTCTATAGAATGCCCCATTTTCTGCCGTTGTATGTGGGGTTCAGGGGTCAGGCAAATCTCACACCGTCTCCGTACTTCTCGAAAACATGTTCATCCCTAACCTCAACTCCATCGGCACACTGACCAAACCACTCGCGGGTCTTGTGCTCCACTTTGGTGAGGGCGGCGCCAGTTCTCGTCCAAGCGAAGCTGCATGGGTGGGTGTACCCTCCGATGTCCACCCGAAAATCAAGACGCCAAGGGTGCGCGTCTATGTGTCGAAGTCATCGTTGAACACGATGAAAGCTGTATACGAGTCGTTAGGCAAGCACATCAAAGTAATGCCTTTGTTGTTCAACGAGTCGGAGCTGGATGCTCAGGCTTTCCTCTCCATGATGGCTGTGGGCTCCTCGGAGTCCGCACCGTTGTATATACAGACTGTTTTGGTAGGTTGATTCATCATCATGTTGAATCCTTTGACTCATTTTTCTTGTAGAGCATCCTCCGGGAGCTCGGCGAATCGTTCTCCTACCAAAGGTTTTTGCGTAAACTGGAAGAGAAAAGTTTCAACCCGGCGCAAACAGCGGGTCTCGAACAGCGTCTTGCTCTTCTCAACTCCTTCATGGACAGCGGCGGCCGTTACTACAATCACACAGCAACCCAACCTTCCCCTCGTTTTGCGGCAGGCGAATTGACAATTGTTGATTTATCGGATCCTTTCATAGATCCTGGATCAGCGTGTGGTTTATTCGAGATCGTGACTAGGTTGTTTGTGCGTGCAGACGTCGGGACTGGGAAAGTGTTGGTCGTAGACGAGGCGCACAAGGTAGGATCTCTCCTGACGGACTGCAACCTGTCCTAATCCGTGATCTGTTGTCAAGTATCTCACCACGAACCGTGGTGTCGCAGGGTTGACGAAATCCTTGCTCACTCTGACACGAGAGCAAAGGCATTTGGCTATGCGAGTTATAATCAGCACTCAAGGTCGGTCGAACCTGTTTTCTGTCATTTGCGTTCACCCTGTGGATTCTGAATAAATGCAACCACCAGAACCGACCGTTATCCCTCCAGTTTTATTGGACCTTTGCACGGTAGCGATCATGCACCGATTTTCTTCGCCTTCGTGGTGGGATCATCTTGCGCGACATGTTTCGGCGGACATCTCCACGGAAGAAGGGTTTGACAAGGTTGTCAGGTTGCAGGTACGTTCCTCGCGCGTGCTCGATAGTGGGACTGAACACATGCACTTACGATTACAGACGGGAGAAGCGATCATACTCGCTCCCTCAGGGATGGGTGTTTTCCCTGAGGAGTCTGGGACGAGCAAAACCAACGGGTCTGACAAAAAATCTCCCAAGGCGATTGAACCCGGGTCTGCTTCTCCGAACCCGACGTTGGTGCTCAACCAATTCGGTCGACGATTAATCCTGATGAAGACGCGCGCACGGGTGACCAAAGATGGCGGGGCGTCCGTATTGGTGGTCGACAGCGAAGAGGAGTCGGACGACTCGGAAGGTGAATAGAGGAGAGTCTGTGCGAGATTCACGGACGATACGGGTTCACTTGGATGCACACGACGAATTTATCAGCATATATCGAGGTTTTTGTGAATGAAACTCGCCATCCTTTTCGTGCCTTCTGTGGTTGCCATGTCTCCCTGGGATTCCATTAACGTTGCCAGGTTTCTCTTGTCCTCCCCGGTCAGAGCTCCTCATTCCTGTGGTTGCGGCAATAACAGGAACTTCAGTGGACACGATGCGAACAGGAGCCGATGGATGGTCGTTCGAAGCGTCGTCGTATGCAGGCCATCAAGTGGGACATTGGGCCGGCTGTTTGAAAGGTCTCCCGGGGCCACCCTGTCAGAATCATGATCTGCCGCAAAATCTGGTTCTTCATGATCATCAAATTCTGGCTATCTCTAGCAGATCGTGAGTTTATGAACAGAGTGCATCAAACTTGGAGGGGAAATTCCTCAGGTGTTCCTGCATTTGCTCGCAGGCGCTATAATGGTCTGGCTCCCTCGCCTCCTGATTCCTCTTCTCGTGGTCTACGGTGGGTAGTAGGCAAAGATGACTGATGATCGTGGTTTGGGCACTCGCGCCCGGAATTTGTGCCCGAAAGCTTTCAGAGAGTTCTGATTGTGACCTTTTCATTCTCATCGACAAGCTGTAACTGTCGGGGTGTCTCGCTGAGTGAGAGGTTGAGGCAATAGACCCAATGCCAATTATCGGGCCACAGTCCGAGGTAAGGAGGCGTAGACGTCAATATGAGCCATGAGCAAGCTAGTGATACCTAAACGACCGTAACCCCTCCGAATGCCGCCAAAGCGACCCCTCTGTTGAACCCAAACAAAGTAATTGATTCCGAGTATGATGCCTCTTTCTCTCCTCAACCACCAACACGCAGGACAATATGTTTGGGATCGAAGACTATGGCAGCGACGCCGAGAGCGGTGACGAAACCACGTCTAAAACAACTTTCACCGCTTCGACCACGTCCAAACCATTGACAGGACCAACGTCTTCACTAGCCTCGAAGCTCCCTGCCTCCAAGTCCAAGACCACGTTCGCCCTTCCTCCTCCAAAATCTTCCTCATCCTCCCTCTCTCTCCCTCCGCCTTCTGCCACAGGCACCACCAACCCCGCGCCTACGAAACAAAAACGGACCAAGAAAATAGCCATAAACCTCCCCGATCTTCCCCCGCCTGAAGAAGACGACGACGAGAGACCTCCTACAAAGAAACCCCGGATCGCGTCTATGCCAGATACTGGTGCGGGTAAATCATCGCTTTTGAGTATGCTTCCTGCACCGAAACAACTCGTGCCTGTGATCGAGAAGAAGGAAGCCCGCGTGCTTGGAGGTGGTGGTGGACCTGGTCTTGTGTTTCGTTCCTCGAGGAGTGAACCACGGAGCGGGGCCGTCACGGACTCTATCGGTGGTTACGGGCTCGATGCCGATGGAGGGGACGGTGTCGATGCTGAGGCTGAACCCACTTCTGGGCCTTCGACGTCCTTCCTTCCACCCTCTCTCAAGAAAGGCAAGGCGAATATATCACTCGACAATGAAGGTCCATCGCGTCCACCTAGGCAGCCTCATAAATCAGCAGCCCCCGCTGTAGACTTTTTCTCTCTCGGATCAAGCACCACCTCTACCAGATCCGTACCCGCACCTTTTTCATCCTCATCCTCATCCACATCGAACATCACCACAACCGTGAGAAGCGCACCGTCCACATCCTCCGCACCCAACATTCCCACTTTTCGACCACCTTCGCCTACGTTGGACGATGCTTATCCTGGTTATTATCAACTCCCTTCTGGCGCGTATGCCCCGCACGATGCAGAATATTACGCTTCCTATGTGCGAAAATGGAAATCGGAATACGATAAACACATTCGTGCGCTCGAGAAATCGCAGTATGAGCCGGAGGGTGCTCAGGATGTGAACATGGCTGCGGAGATGGAAAAGTCACGTCGGGAGGTTAAGGAACGCGAGGATAGGAAAGCGTTGACGGCGGGAAATCTTGGGACGAAGGAAGATGGAGAGCCGGAGATGCCACGGATGAATGTCAAGGGCGCCAAACTTGGATCTGTAGCAAAGTCGAGGCATCAGCTGACGACGTTGCTGACGGAGGCGTATTTGAACCGCGAAGTTCTTGAAGACAAGATTGCCCAAGCTCGGAGGAATAGGAAAGAGGCCGGGAACAAATATGGTGAGTCCACGAGCTGCCGGTCTGTCCATAGCACTCAATCTTCGCATTTAGGCTTCTAATGAATGGATTTTCGTGGATGTCATAATATGACGGGTATGTATAGTATCTACTGAATATAGAGAGAGATGCTATGCTACATTTATTTGACAGTTCACTATATCCCGGATTATGCTTATGGAGCGCATTATGATCTGCCAGTCGCGTTTATCGTCCTGCAGAGAACTCTGCGAACATGGATGTCAGCCATGCTCAAGACGGAAACAGCTGGAGAATGATACTGACTGGTAACACTTTTCGTGCCTTCACTGATGGCGTGTTTGGCAAGTTCTCCAGGCAAAATCAGCCTTACCGCGGTCTGTATCTCCCGGGAAGAGATGGTCGATTTTTTTGTATACGTGGCAAGTTCTGAACACTATGATGAGCTCAATTACCTCGACCCGGATCTCCAACAACTCACTGCTTGCTTCGTTGGCAATCCTCTCAAACAAATCATTCACAAACGAGTTGAGAATAGCCATTCCCTTGTTGGAGATCCCAATTTCGGGATGTACCTGCCTCAACACTACACAAAAGTATGTCAGCGTCATTCACATGTCAAGCAGTGAATGGTATAGCGACGGAGGTACCTTTGTATATGTAACTGCTATATGTTTCCTTGCGTGCCTTCTTTCTCTTCTTCTTTTCCTCTCCTCCGGCTGAGACTGCGCTCGTAGCACCGCCACGTGCGGTAGCCTTGGACTTGGGTGCTGCAGAAATAGGTGCAGCCGAGACGGGGGCCTTGGATGCCTTGGATGCAGGAGCTTTGGAAGCTTTGGAAGCGGGGACGTGAGCAGCCTGCTCAGTGGTCTTGGAGCGGGCAACGTGTCAGCAAGACACCAGCAATTTTTCGGTTAGCTTTACCTTGGAAGCTACAGCCATAACAGAGGGTAGACAAACGTGGTGGAGGACAGGAAGAACGAAGAGAGGCAAAGGAAGGAGGCAAAGGGAGACGCGACGCGTCTAATATATGCGCGTTCAGGACGGAGTTGGAATAAATATACGTCCTTGCACGTCATGTTCCGTGCTTCTTGCAGAGTCCAGACCGTGTTGATCGGACCATGTTCGACTCGGTTCGCCCAAACTTGGCCTGGTTGTTCGAATCGGACCCTCCTTTACTGTAATTTCTTACGCCGGGCGTATGTTCCTACCTATCGTCGATATCGGCCGCGACAATTCGAATGCTCAGTACTTGGGTAGGGATCCGGTTGATACTAATCTACCCACCGGCCGTCAGAAGGAGCACCGGAAAACATTGGATCCGAACATGAGGCAGCCTCGTGTCGTCACGGTGTTTCTCAACGTATGAAGAACGGCCAAGGGTAAGAGCTACATCCTCAGTCAGGGACTTCTCGCGACAAGCTTGCACTTTGAAGGACGGGCCTGTCGCATACCTCATCCTGGTCCTACACTCGTGTCATATAGCAGAATAACACTTACCTTCCCCTCTCGCTACGGTCGCGGTTTCTCATCCTTTCCCTACACCTATCCAACCCACCAATGCAACCTGCCAATGTCGACTCGGAACAGATCGATGTAAGTAAACCATGACCATAGACGAAGACACCGTTTGAAACGAAACGATCCGATAGAACCTCGTCGAGGACGTTCTCACTGCCCTGCCTGATAACTTGCGACACTACGTTTTCAATTACATGCCGGCCCGCATGCTCGACGTGCATGACCCAGGAACGGTCCAGGTCATTGGCCGTGACGAGGTCTACAAGTTCCTCGAGGAGAATCGGGAGAAAGAATTCGACGACACAAAGATCAGACAGTTGATTGAAGAACGTACAACACGCACCGAGAACGGTTCAATCATCTACCCCGATTCATCGGTCATATCTGAGCTGATCGTCAAGAGAATCGCTAGATACGCCATCCTCTCCCATCGTTGGTTAGACATCGGTGAAATCATCTTCGGCAAAATACGGGGAAAGATGTCATTCGAAAACTTGCTAGCTCAGTGCAACCCAAACGAAGAAGTGGGTTTGATGAAGTTGCAGCGGTTTTGCGAGACAGCATTGCGGGTACTCGGATGCTCCCTTGCCTGGGCGGACACCTGCTGCATCGACAAGACGAGCAGCTCCGAGCTGGACGAAGCTATTCGCTCCATGTTTCGATGGTATCGTTCCGCTACTGTCTGCATCATTTATCTCGCGGGCACAACTTCTCTTCATGAGCTGGAGAAGGATACATGGTTTGGACGGGGCTGGACGCTCCAAGAGCTCTTAGCTCCACCTCGGCTCAAGTTCTTCTCGAAGGACTGGGAAAAGCTCCACCAATGCGAAAACGACAAGCTCGAGCCAGATATAACGCAGCGCATAGAACGACGAACGTCTATAAGCGAGTCTCAGCTACGAGATTTCGAGCCTGGACCAGTGGAAATCGTGCGGAGGATGTCATGGGCAGCCCACAGAGTTACGACGCGAATAGAGGATAGAGCCTATTCCCTGATCGGCATCTTCGACGTCAATCTCATCATCGCATACGGAGAGGGGAAGAATGCGTTCTCGAGATTGATGGAGGTCATCTATAACAAATGTCCCCATTATGAAGTCTTCCTTTGGGAAGGCTCACCGGCTGCAGATCACTCCAGCAAAGCTCTTCCCGCATCACCAGCTTCGTACCTATCCTATCACGATCTCCACGGAATAGACGATCGTGATTTCAAAGGGGAGGACTGGGCAAATAGGCAGTGGATAGGAGGGAGCGGAAACTTTGGGGACGCGAACTTCACGTTGACGAATCGAGGGCTTCGGATCAAGTGCATCGATGTTTGGGTCACCTTGCGCTGTGATCCAGTCAAAGTAGGAGACAAGTGGAAACTCACCTTGCGGCCCTGGCACCCCTTGTCGAGGGACATCGAAGACGTGATAGCCTTGGTCGACGACCGGACCTGCGCCAGATTTGCAGAGAAACCTGAGCGTCATTCCAAGGCGATCGCGGTTCTTGATTATCTGCGGAACGAGTCGGACCGTCCTGGTTACGTCGAGACGACGGGAAGACTGGTGGGAGGGCATGACCACTTTGGATGGTTGGCCATGTGTGAGACAGGTCATGCGGGAGGATGGTTCAAGGTGATGACGTTCAACACGGTGCGATTACGATTCGGGAAGCCAGATGGGGTCATCGACCGTCCGCTGATACAGGTGCACTTGTAAATCTTCGTCAGACTACATACGAGCTCTAGCAAAGCTCTAGTCATTCGTCAGGGCCGTTCGTGCACCACGAACTTGCGTCTTTGACACAGTCAGCATCCCCCCCAACTGACCGCATGAAGAAATTTAGGGAGGGTTAGGCCGAGAGGAGACAATTGAGTTGCCTGCTTGACTTTAGTGGCCAAGGCTGATGGCGTTTCGGCCGGCTCATTTGCGACGGAGTCTATGTCCGTGTCCGAAGAAACTGAAGGAGAGCAAGAATGTGATGGGGGCTTGGGGGTGGTTCAGATTCGAGATCCGAGTCGGGGTTGTAGTTGTTGTTGTTGTCATCTCAAGTCAAGAGATCACAAAAACCGTGATCTTCGTGTGCTGAGGGACATGGGTTCGAGAGAACTTGTAGTGATTATTAGATTACAACGGTACGCTGGCGGGCCCAGACGTTGTTCGGCTGTCACCACAATGGCTGGCAAGACTAGGATTGAACACGGACGGTAAAGACCAGCTGTTGGCAGTACGATGAAGGCGTGACGACGTGTAGCCATTCTATATCGGGACGAGTCAGCGTCGGACCAAGCCTGCCAGCGACCACCGAGTACCAACTTCTCTAAACCTGCCTTTGGCATCTCAGGCTGCTCATTCAGCGGTACGCTCTTACGGGAAACACGTGCATATACCCTCCCACTGCGGCCGGAGTATTCATGGTTTCCGTTTCGAGTCCTCCCGTCGCTGGCGGACGAGACTTGAACACCCAGGCCCTACTCTGTATATGCTTGCCGAGCTGGGTCACTCTAAACCCCAGGTCGAGCACGTCCGGAAATGAGGGAGGGGTGAAAAACTAGAGCGAAATACCGGTGTGTTGAACGGCAACAGCAACTTGAAGTGAATCGGACAAACCTCACAAAATGATGTATGGCGAACCAGCGTGTTCCGTAGGAAAGTCTTCCAAGAGCAGGTTAGAACGGAGCAATCCGCAGTATATGTCATCTGTGGAGCTTTGGAATGATACCGTATATACCATATGTCTTCAATGAGCCCATTCCTATGCGAGCGACATCATGAAGATTTGGCTCGCTCGGGGGAGAACATACATACCACCTATTCTCCATGCCCTCCACACGAGTCTCCGTCTTCTGAATCGTCCTCATCCCCATCGTCTTCCTCTCCTTCATCTTCCTCTTCATCCCCCACCTTCTTTTGCTTGTTCGCTTTTGAGGTTGCTTTCCCTTTCGGTTTGGCAGCACCCGCGCCTGCCTTCTTTTTCCCCACCTTGCCCTTTCCATCAGAATACTCTCGAACCACGCTTTGAATGTTCCCAACCAACTCATTCAACACCGTCTCTTTCTCCACTCCCCCATCATCACCCTCGGCTCCAGACTCACTCCTACTCCCACTCCCGATCTGCGACAACTTGTTCAACACCTCGATTTCCACCTCCCACACCTCCACAGCTTCGAACGTCGGCGTCTCCAGCACAAGTGGGATATCCCTCACGCGGGGGTCCGACAGAATGATAAGAAAGGACGAGAGCTCGAGGGTGCCCCTGTGTACACAAAAGGAGAGTCGTGGGTGAACTCACGACATGACTGACAAACAAGGCGAGGCTTGAGAGAGAGCTTACATCCCAATGTTCTCGTGTCTGTCCTTTTTCGAATTCAAGGGTGTCTTGGAATCGTTGAGGTGCATACCGCGGAGATAGGAGAGTCCGACTTGGTCGTCAAAGGTGGTCACTGCCACAGATTCGGGTGAGTTTGCGAGGTGTTTGGTTGTATGCGACAATGAGCACTTACTTGTGTCACTGTGAACGGGTTGAGGCGGTCAGCAGTATATGGGTTAAGAATGTGACTTACTCCCATCCTTGTTTCGTAGAAATGTCATAACCCTGTGCGATGTCTCAACGTAGTTGACGCATACATGCCTGGGAGAGACTCACAGCTGCGAATAAATGACCTGTCCGGTATATCATCAGTCATCTGAGTTGGAGGCACCTTTGTCAATGGAGGGAAAGCACTCACACGTATCAAGACACACGCCCACCCTCGACTTATCCTCAACCTGCTCTATAATGTCCCGTAGTTCTGTTAACCGAGACCCTATAATGTTTCCCGCGCCAGACTGAAGCCTCCACATTAATCTGCAGACGTATGGTGTAAAAAGACGGTGCTCACCATGTTCTCAATGACGATGGTCACAGAAGAGGTCTCCTTATGTACTCTGTTGATACACTCTGCGATGAGAACAATCGATTCGTCTTTCGTCGCGTTCCCGACTGTCGAGCCCGGACTTTCGAGAGATCGTCATATATGTTACCGCCCATCAACGAGGATTGAAAGGAAACTCACTGGAAATTGTACAACGTCAACCCAAGTTGTTCGCATCGCCGAATATCGTCGAGAAAACATTCGTACGATTTCTCCCGTTTCGCTCTACGACCCCCCGCACATGATCTATCAAGGACACAATCCACCTCAGGAGAAACACGAATTACTCACGCGTCAGGGTTTGCAAGGTTGATGAGGTAGCTTCCGTGAGGAAGGACGTATTTAGGGTCATACCCGAACTCGATCATGCGCGCTTTGAAGGAGGCAATGTTTTCATCTGTGAGAGGTGGGGAAGACCATTTTCGTTGGGATTTGACAAAGAGCGCAAATGCGTTTGCCCTATGGAGCACCGAGGTTCAAAGACGTGAGACTCGTTCGAAAACGAACGTGTAAGGAGATACGAAGGCTGACCTGACACGCGCTGCATTCACGATCGAATTCTCTACGCCTCCCGCCGCGGAGACATGCGCACCAACCTTCCATGGCGATGACACGCGAGGAGCGAAATCGGAGGGTTTGGGGGGTGTTGCATCTTTCTTCGACCGCGTCTTGCGTTGCCGTTTGGTAGTAGCCTTCGCTTCGTCCGTGTCTGTCTCGCGTTCGGGTCCGGCGAGTATCAACACCAGAAAGTAGCCAGGTAAGGCCAGGGCTCACCAGCACCTGTAGGCTTTGTGGGCTCCACCGCCGCCACGGATGGTTTCGGTTCGGGTTCATCAGACTGTTGTTCTTTTCGAGCGCGTTTTGCAGGTCTTGATGGCTCGGGTTGCTCTCGTTTCCTTGCTAGTGGCTTAGGCTGTCTGGACGGTAGTTTGACGTCGATTGGCTTGGACTTTGGCTCGTGGTCGTCATGTTCTCCGGTAGCTAACCGAGTTGCTCGCCTTGTCTGTACCATCAAGACAGTTGCAAGCGAGCGAACAGAGGACTCTCGGTGAGATAGTAGATGGAAAGGAAGCCAGCGACGAGTGATGGTGATGCAACTGCAACAAGCTACAAGCATCCGAGTGAACGTCGAGTCCAAGCTGTCACACTGGAGGTCGTCGCTGTTTGATATACAGGTTACAGCGTACACGACAAGTACACGACGATAGAGTCGAACGGCAGCCATGTTGTACTCAGGTCTTCCTCCGTCTCGCTGTCCTCCATGCCAGACACCATATCGCACGCAACAGACCCACAGGTGGGATTAGCCAGCTCAGCATCCAAGTCCACCCCACTGTTCGCTCTAGCTTGCCGACGCACGATATCACCTCTCCCTCCAGGTCCGTGAGCATGCCCGAGTTGTCGATCACGATGTCCGCGTATGCAACTTTGGAAGAGATGGATAGTTGAGAGTTGAGTCGAGAGGACGCCTCAGTGCGAGTAGACTTGTCGCGTGCCATGAGACGCTGAAGTTGGAGTTCCGGCGAACTAGAGATAATAGGTGAGGATACCCAAGTGCCGTAGATGTGAGGGAGCAGAGAGGGATAGCGCACCAATACACCACTATCACCTTGGCCATCCACTTCCAGAGACCACCCTCGATGAGGAGCGGAACGTCCACCACGACGATCTTCTCGCCTCTCAGCCAAGCTTTGAGTACTCCCCACAAAATTGCACGCGATACAGCAGGGTGAACGATTCCGTTCAAGATCTTCCGCTGTTTCTCGTCATTGAAGATGATGCTTCCTAGTTTCTTGCGATCGATGGGACGGGTATACCAGTCTCGTGTGCTTGAACCCGGGCCTTGGGAAGAGGGTAGGAGGATGCCTTCGCCGAAAGCTCTTACGATTTTTTTGTGTCCGCGAGTGCCAGGTTCGACAACTTGTCTTGCGAGGATGTCCGCGTCTACGATTGGGATGCCATGGGAAGCGAGGAGGGCGGAGACGGTCGATTTACCAGTTGCAATACCGCCTGTGAGACCGACGACTGAAGACAAGCTGGTTTAGAGCGTGTTGAATACAGTAGAACTAAAACCTGTACCGAGCATGAAGTTGTTGACACCGTCACTGTTGCATGTGAAAATGACATTGAGCCCATTTCCTCGTCTCACGATACTTCTTTCTGTGCTAACAATATCTATTAACATTACTATATGATCCCATCAAGAGGAAATTATGCTGCAGACACATGGTCCTAAACCTGATCGTCTGACGATGACGTTGGAGGTCTTGATCGCTTCCTGCGCCAGAAACCCATGATACAAGGAAAACAAAACAACCCAGACGTCATCGCGAATGCTAAAATAAGTGACAGATTGATCATGAACATGGATGGCAGGAGAATGGCGAAGAAGGGTCCAAAGATCACGGTCGCGACCGGGTAATGGAAGAACACGAACTTGAGCGGCATGGTGATACTACGGATCAGGAGGGGCGGGAGTTCCGAGCTCCAGAAACCGGTATCAGGTAGAATCGGATCTCCCAGTCGAACCAAACAGGAGAGATTGCCGCGATCGTCAAAACACTACAAATAATAGAACCAACAATACCACTCACCATAGTAACTGACTCACGATACGCCATGGACGGCCTAACGAAACACCTAGGAAACTGGGAAGAAAGAGGCTGGATAGGCATCAGCAATAAGGAATGGTTTCAATCAGCAGCCTATCACCTCAGGCGGAGGGCAGCCCCAACTCACTTTAAATGGGTAAAAGGACACACAGGAAACGAAGGAAACGAGCGAGCAGACAGACTAGCGGACGAAGGAGCGAAGAAAGACGTCGACGAAAACATAGACCTAACGGTCCCGAAAAACTTCCAAACCCAAGGAATGAAACTAAAAACACTTTCCCAGAAAGCAGCGTACGAATCCCTGTCCAAACAAAAGAGAACACCATACACAAGAACCACACTCATCAGGAAAACCCTCCCCTAGATTATTGTATAGAATAGTAGAAAATTACTGAAAAACCGTGTTTTTTTCGAAAATATCATGTAATTTCTCATATTATCAGGAAATTTTGTGTCAGTTACAAGTGGCTGACCACCCTTGAGAGTGTATTATCAGATATTTCATGATATTTCATATAATTCATGATAATTATACTCAACTTTTCTGAAGGTATAAGTAGTCCAAAGGGTGGAAAACTGAGTGTAGCAAAAGTGTAGTAAGTGTAGTGAAAAGTGTAGCAAAGTGTAGCAAAAAAGTGTACTAAAAGTGTAGTCAATGGTGTGGGAAAATGTGTAGTGATGGAGTGTAACTAAAGTGTACAAAAAAGCGTACTAAAAGTGTAGTTACAAGTGTGGGAAAATGTGTAGTAATAGAGTGTAGCAAAAAAGCGTACTAAAAGTGTAGTCAATGGTGTGGGAAAATGTGTAGTGATGGAGTGTAGCTAAAGTGTACAAAAAAGTGTACTAAAAGTGTAGTTACAAGTGTGGGAAAATGTGTAGTAATAGAGTGTAGCAAAAAAGCGTACTAAAAGTGTAGTGAATGTGTAGTCAATAGTGTGGGAAAGTCTATTAGGTTAGAGTGTAGCTAAAGTGTACAAAAAAGCGTAGTAAATGTGTAGTTACAAGTGTGGGAAGAGTGTAGCTAAACTGTGGTAAAACTATCAAATGTGTAGGAAAGTGTAGCTAGATGGAGTGTAGCTAAACTGTAGCAAAAAAGTGTACTAAATCAGTAATCAAAAGTGTACCAAAGTATATTAGGATTGAGTGTAGGAAAAGTGTACAAAAAAGCGTACTAAGGGTAGTCAAGAGTGTAGCAAAGTAACTAGGTTTGACTGGAGCTAAGTGTACAAAAAAGCGTACCAAAAGTGTAGTTAAAAGTGTGAAAGTGTTGTGATTGAGTGTACAAAAAAGCGTAGATAAGTGTAGCTTAATTTCCCTAATGGTTGGACTTGTCAAAAATCCGCACGGGAAGGTCACGTGACCGTGTTGAACTTGCCGCGTCAGCATTTTCGAGTCCTCACCACTACAACTACCACTACCCCACAACCCACCTCAACACAGCACGAAAACGCAGCCGGCGAGGGCTCAACAGCCCCGCCGGCTTCACCAGGTGAGTTCTCGCTCACCACCACCACCACCACTCACCTCAAGCACAGCCGCGCGGGCTCAAAGCTTGCCCCACCACCTTCGACCACCCAACTTCTTCGACACGAAAAAACAGCCGGCGAGGGCTCAACAGCCCCGCCGGCTGTCACAGGTGAGTTTCTACTCACCCCACCACCACCACTGGCACCTCTCACCTCGAATACAGCCACTCGGGCTGTTTGCCCCACCACCACCACCACCTCCCACTCGAACTCGAACAATATTGTTGAACGTAGCGTACATTCTTAGTATAGAAGGTAGTTACCACGCTTGTTCTATATCACATTCGGACTCAGTCGATCTGAGTTCTAATACAACTTGACTTGTAACAACAACGTTCGACGTTACCCAACAACCTCACCGCTAGGTAAGTCACCAGATGTAGTTCCTCATCGGAACCCTCTCAACAGGTTATGAGCCCTGAGTAGCTCAGCTGTGCGCGAAAGCGCTGCTGACTACTCTGGTGTTCTTGCCTAACAAGAACGTTAGGTCGCTGTTACGATCGTTCTATTCTTTCCTCTTCTCTCCTTGTACTAAGTCCTAGTTGCTGGTTCGAGTCCTGCCTAGGCCTCTTATTTCTTGCTTGCTTTAGTCAGCGGATGTTCTTCGATGTTCTTTCACATTCCATACTTCGTCATCGCTGACTCGCGCACTTACCAAGCATGACTCATTCCTATTCGTCATAGCTTGTTCTTACACATTCCAACCACTTCCATGCCTGCCCTTAACTCGTTTCTCTACTTATATAAACCCTCGAATTTCCTCCTGTAACCTTAACTTAGACCTACGCAATCTAGCTTGGTCTTTCCTCGCTTCCTTTGAACCCTCTGAGAGTCACCGTCCCACTCTTGAACGGACGCTAGGCCTTAACGTGGACATCCCATCGTTAGGCTGCCTTTGAAACCCTTGTCCTTGACTAGGCTTTTGCGTCTACGCTTTGACCTACCCGGTACAAGCGTAACAAAAGGTCTAAGTTACCCCTGAAGGCTACCTTCGCTGTAGACCTCCACCATTTCCCAACGACCTCGCCTCGACACCTCTCGCTGGGGCCCCCCACGAGAGACCGCTAATCCACAGAACCCCGAATCTTCTGACTCGGGCTCACCTGAAGAGGAAGACCCCTCTAACCCCTACGACACCTCGGATCTTTACGACGAACCAATCACCACCCAAGAGGAACAAGAAGAAACCCTTCACCTCTCCCACGAATTTTCCTCAGCTGTAACCATCCCAAGGTCACCAACGCCACCGTCACCAACCCCAATATCCCGAAGAGCCCCCCAGTTCCCTGTGTCGCCTGCTCCCCCACGAACCCCAGCTTTCCCCACTCCTTCCCTTCCCGCACCCGCGTTTGCACCAGGAACATATCAGATACCCCCTACCTTCGTAAATCCCATGTCGTCCTCAAAACCCACTGAACTCCGCATCGGAGCCCCAGACGCCTTTGATGGCTCCTTCGAAAAAAGCACCGCTTGGATGAATTCCATCCAATTCTATCTCACCGTCAACGGCGACGTATACAACACAGATCCCAAGAAGATCGCCTTCGCCTTATCCTACATGTCTAAAGGATCAGCGGCCACCTGGGCTGCCACCTTCCGCCGCAAAGCCATCACCGGCGCTATCGTCACCATGGGCACTTGGGCCCAATTTATCACTGATTTCGAAACGGCATTCAAACATCATGATACCGTAGGAAATGCCGTTGCCTGGCTTTCCACCAAACGCATGAAACCTCTCAAGAACGGAGAGTATTCCCCTTCCCTCTCGGAATTTATTTCGAGTTTCCAAAACCAAGTCGCCCTGTCTGGCATCATCGACAACAACGTCCTAATCGGATATTTCTCCGCAGGGATACCTATCTCCCTTATGAGAAGAGTCAATAGCATGGATACCGTCCCTACCACGATCGAGGATTGGTACAAACGCACCACCCAGTTCCAGACTCAATGGGAACATGCCAATGAAATCGCGAATCGCAATCGTAACCCCGCCAAGCCTTTCCGTCCATTCTCCTCTGCCAATCACTCTACCCCCGCCAGAGATCCCAACGCCATGGACGTCGACGCCATCCGTATCTCCAAACTCACTCCTGAGGAGCGGAAACGCTGCCAGGAGAAGGGACTCTGCTTCCGCTGCAGGAAAGCTGGACATCGGTCCAACGCCTGCCCAGAATTCCCCTCAAACCAGAAAACCCCGAGGAAGGTTCAAAAGGTTGAGGAAGAAATTCCCTCGCTGATCGAGATAGATGATGAGGATGAAACCACCGTTCGTAAAGTAGCCTTTGTCACAGAGGGTTTTTAGGTCGGGAAGCTCTGCCGACGCAAGCTTCCCCAGTCACGTGTGCACCTGTACTTGTAAAGTCGCGAAAGCGCTCTATGCAAATTCCCATACAGATTATCGTTCCCTCGCACACGATGAAAGCCGTCGAAACCCGCGCCCTCATTGATAGCGGCGCAGACATCTCCTGCATCGATTGGGCCTTCGTACGTAAAAATCGAATCCCAACCACTCGACTCGAAACCCCCATTCGAGTTCGAAACGTCGATCAAACCGCAAACAAAAGCGGAATGATACTCTTCACCACCACCCTCTTCCTCGACATTGAAGGACTTGCGCAAGAAGTAACCTTCCACGTCATGAACTGCGGAAACGAAAACGTCATCCTAGGTCTTCCATGGCTCGAAAAGGCTAACCCAATCATCGATTGGCGTCGACGAACCCTCTCACTGTCAGAATCTATCGACGAGTCAAAAAGGTTATATGCTATGCACGCTTCTGCCTGTAAAACCAATGACCGACTCTTCACTCGACCTACTCCTCCCCCTCGACACTCCTATGTAACCCCGGAGGTCGACAAACAACTCTATGACTACCTAGATTCTGAGACCGAATCCACCTTCCTCAATCGCGCCTATGAAAACCATACCC
>JBBPTG010000259.1:0-32813 GCA_038093975.1 Chalciporus piperatus | reverse complement strand
TGTGAGTGGTGTCGTCGGGGGAGAAGATGAGAAGGTCGTCCATATAGATGACGAGCCATCCTTCAGCTATCATGTCTCTAAAAGAGTCGTTCATGAAGCGTTGGAAGGTAGCCGGGGAGTTGTTCAGCCCAAAGAACATCACAGTCGGTTCAAAGAGGCCTTTGTGAGTGAGGAAGGCAGCTTTCCATTGGTGTCCGTCTTTGATACGGACATTATTGTAACCCCATCGTACGTCGAATTTAGTGAAGATCTTAGCGTCTTTGAGTTTGTCAACGAGATCTCCAATAAGGGGAAGGGGGTAGGCGTCGCGGGTAGTGTGTTCATTCAGATATCGATAGTCCTGACAGGGTCGGAGTTTTCCGTCTTTCTTTTTGACAAAGAAGAAGGGAGATGCTTGGGGGGAATTGGAAGGACGTATCTTTCCGGTGCGAAGATTTTCTTCAAGGAAGTCTTCTGTGGCTTTTTTCTCGTCTGGGGATAGCGGATAGAGTTTCCCGATTTTGGGGACGAAGGATTCCTTCAGGTTAATCTCGTGGTCGTAAATTCGAGACGGAGGAAGGTGGCCGGCCGAAGGTTCGTCAAAAACCGAGGCGTATTTGGCATATTCTCTCGGAAGGGTAGATTTAGGTTTGGCCAATTCGGCCGCGATTGCAAGTTCCGTAGCTCTGGTGAGGCGAGCAACAACGTGGTTTGGGACAAAGCGTGAGCCGCAACGAATGATGCGGTTTAGGGTATGGTTTTCATAGGCGCGATTGAGGAAGGTGGATTCGGTCTCAGAATCTAGGTAGTCATAGAGTTGTTTGTCGATCTCCGGGGTTACATAGGAGTGTCGAGGGGGAGGAGTAGGTCGAGTGAAGAGTCGGTCATTGGTTTTACAGGCTGAAGCGTGCATAGCATATAACCTTTTTGACTCGTCGATAGATTCTGACAGTGAGAGGGTTCGTCGACGCCAATCGATGATTGGGTTAGCCTTTTCGAGCCATGGGAGACCTAGGATGACGTTTTCGTTTCCACAGTTCATGACGTGGAAGGTTACTTCTTGCGCAAGTCCTTCGATGTCGAGGAAGAGGGTGGTGGTGAAGAGTATCATTCCGCTTTTGTTTGCGGTTTGGTCGACGTTTCGAACTCGAATGGGGGTTTCGAGTCGAGTGGTTGGGATTCGATTTTTACGTACGAAGGCCCAATCGATGCAGGAGATGTCTGCGCCGCTATCAATGAGGGCGCGGGTTTCGACGGCTTTCATCGTGTGCGAGGGAACGATAATCTGTATGGGAATTTGCATAGAGCGCTTTCGCGACTTTACAAGTACAGGTGCACACGTGACTGGGGAAGCTTGCGTCGGCAGAGCTTCCCGGTCTAAAAACCCTTTGTGACAAAGGCTACTTTACGAACGGTGGTTTCATCCTCATCATCTATCTCGATCAGCGAGGGAATTTCTTCCTCAACCTTTTGAACCTTCCTCGGGGTTTTCTGGTTTGAGGAGAATTCTGGGCAGGCGTTGGACCGATGTCCAGCTTTCCTGCAGCGGAAGCAGAGTCCCTTCTCCTGGCAGCGTTTCCGCTCCTCAGGAGTGAGCTTGGAGATACGGATGGCGTCGACGTCCATGGCATTGGGATTCCTGGCGGGGGTAGAGTGATTGGCAGAGGAGAATGGACGGAAAGGCTTGGCGGGGTTACGATTGCGATTCGCGATTTCATTGGCATGTTCCCATTGAGTCTGGAACTGGGTGGTGCGTTTGTACCAATCCTCGATCGTGGTAGGGACGGTATCCATGCTATTGACTCTTCTCATAAGGGAGATAGATATCCCTGCGGAGAAATATCCGATTAGGACGTTGTTGTCGATGATGCCAGACAGGGCGACTTGGTTTTGGAAACTCGAAATAAATTCCGAGAGGGAAGGGGAATATTCTCCGTTCTTGAGAGGTTTCATGCGTTTGGTGGAAAGCCAGGCAACGGCATTTCCTACGGTATCGTGATGTTTGAATGCCGTTTCGAAATCAGTGATAAATTGGGCCCAAGTGCCCATGGTGACGGTAGCGCCGGTGATGGCTTTGCGGCGGAAGGTGGCAGCCCAGGTGGCCGCTGATCCTTTAGACATGTAGGATAAGGCGAAGGCGATCTTCTTGGGATCTGTGTTGTATACGTCGCCGTTGACGGTGAGATAGAATTGGATGGAATTCATCCAAGCGGTGCTTTTCTCGAAGGAGCCATCAAAGGCGTCCGGGGCTCCGATGCGGAGTTCAGTGGGTTTTGAGGACGACATGGGATTTACGAAGGTAGGGGGTATCTGATACGCCCCTGGTGCAAATGCGGGCGCGGGAAGGGAAGGAGTGGGGAAAGCTGGGGTTCGTGGGGGAGCAGGCGACACAGGGAACTGTGGAGCTCTTCGGGATATTGGGGTCGGTGACGGTGGTGTTGGTGACCTTGGGATGGTTACAGCTGAGGAAAATTCGTGGGAGAGGTGAAGGGTTTCTTCTTGTTCCTCTTGGGTGGTGATTGGTTCGTCGTAAAGATCCGAGGTGTCGTAGGGGTTAGAGGGGTCTTCCTCTTCAGGTGAGCCCGAGTCAGAAGATTCGGGGTTCTGTGGATTAGCGGTCTCTCGTGGGGGGCCCCAGCGAGAGGTGTCGAGGCGAGGTCGTTGGGAAATGGTGGAGGTCTACAGCGAAGGTAGCCTTCAGGGGTAACTTAGACCTTTTGTTACGCTTGTACCGGGTAGGTCAAAGCGTAGACACAAAAGCCTAGTCAAAGCAAGGGTTTCAAAGGTAGCCTAACGATGGGATGTCCACGTTAAGGCCTAGCGTCCGTTCAAGAGTGGGACGGTGACTCTCAGAGGGTTCACAGGAAGCAAGGAATGACCAAGCTAGATTGCGTAGGTCTAAGTTAAGGTTACAGGAGAAACTCGAGGGTTTATATAAGTAGAGAAACGAGTTAAGGGCAGGCATGGAACCGGTTGGAATGTGTAAGAACAAGCTATGACGAATAGGAATGAGTCATGCTTGGTAAGAGTACGAGTCAGCGATGACGAAGTATGGAATGTGAAAGAACATCGAAGAACATCCGCTGACTAAAGCAAGCAAGAAATAAGAGGCCTAGGCAGGACTCGAACCAGCGACTAGGACTTAGTACAAGGTAATGAGAAAGGAAAGAATGAATGATCGTAACAAGTAGAGATCTCAAACTGTACACAATGAGAAAGGGGAAGTACAGATGAGTACATAAACCAACCATGGAGTGAAGAGTACTTTGAGCTTGAGGTGCCTGAAGATCAGAAAACTATAGAAGACATAATAATATTTTATCAAGAAATGAGATATAATAAATTCAAGAAAGTGGGCTTACCATCTAAAGAAACAGTAATGTTTGCAATAATCAAAGACAACAGTACAGCTTACCAACTGGATTGAAAAAAACAAGTCAGTACACAAGCAATGAGATACAGGGTGAGCATGCATCCAGAGACACCATCATATCAACTTACAAGCTGTTGGGATACAAGCAATGGAATCACAGTGAGCATGCATCCAGAGGCACCATCAGATCAACTTACTTCCTATCAGGACACAAGCAATGGGATCAGAGTGAGCATGCATCCACAGGGACCATCATATCAACTCACTCCCTGTCAGGACACAGCAAGGGAATCATAGTGAGCATGCATCCAGAGGCACCATCACATCAACTTACAAGCTGTCAGGACACAAGCAATCAGACCAGAGTGAGCATGCATCCACAGGGACAATCAAATCAACTCACTGGCTAGCAGGATACAAGCAATGGAATCATAGTGAGCAAGCATCCACAGGCACCATGAGATGAACTTACTTCCTGTCAGGAGACAAGCAATGGCATCTGTTACGAACGCTCCATTTCCTTATCCTAATCATGCCTTCATTCCATTACGCTTACTAGGTTTCTCTTCGTTTCATGGACTTAGTCGTTTCACTTTCACTTTTGTTATCTTATCTTATCACATCATGTGACTTACTTACATAAGCAAGGTCTAGATCTTCGCTTACTAACTGATGACTCACCGCTCATTCGTCAGCATCAGTCAGCATTACTCATCATATGACTCACGCTTACTCATTCCGCAGTAGAGCTAGTTACGCCATTGGCTAGTAGTCATTATGAGTCATACCCAGTCACCTACGATAAGGTTTAGTCACAACATGTACAAACACTGCCAATAATATATAAACCCAGGTCGACAAGCACTGGACTCCCCAGTCTTGTTCTCCTGGAGTTTCCTCATCAAAGCTCAGCCAAGTTCCTCGGCTCGCTATTGTCTAGTGTGAGTCTTAGCTCTTAGTTGAGTTGAGTCGTTTCGGCATCAGAGTGAGCATGCATCCAGAGGCACCATCAGATCAACTTACAAACTGCCAGGACACAAGCAATCTGTTATAGTATTTAAAAACTTTTCAAACTTTTGCCTACAACGGTATTCGAACTCTGGACTTTGTCTACAACTTAGGGGTCAAGCCGGATTCATCTTAATCCGCTCCGGTAGTCCCTGTAGCATTACGTAAACTATTACATAATCAGGTCACGTGACAAAGGTCCAGACTTAGATGAGTCAGCAATGATGTCATGGTCTAGACCCTAATCCGTGCCTGGTACCTTTTCTTATCATCGTACCATTTACCTTATCTATCTTTCCCTTTGTGTTTTCCTTATTCGGCTGTTGGTCTGTGCGCACTTCTCAATAGTATATAAGTAGCCCTGTACTTATCACAGACCCCAGTCTAATCCATTTGTTGCTTCACCGCAATTAAGCTTTAGTACTCAGCATATCCCTTCGCAAGGCTTAGTGTTGCCTTAAGTCCCCGCTGTGTTGTGACCCAGTCATAACACAATCAGATCAGAGTAAGCATGCATTCAGAGATACCATCAGATCAACTTACTTCCTGTCAGGAAACAAGCAAGGGAATCAATGTGAGCATGCATCCACAGGCACCATGAGATGAACTTACTTCCTGTCAGGAGACAAGCAATGCCATCAGAGTGAGCATGCATCCAGAGACACCATCAGATCAACTTACCAACTGCCAGGACACAAGCAATCAGATCAGAGTAAGCATGCATTCAGAGATATCATGAGATGAACTTACTTCCTGTCAGGAGACAAGCAATGGCATCACAGTGAGCATGCATCCAACTTGAAAGACACCATCAGATCAACTTACAACCTATCAAAATACATACACTGGCAATGGTACCTGTGAGCACAAATATCACAATATTCAATTGAACACCAGTTGCTTACCTGTTCTCCATTAATATTCCCTTGATTCTCTCATATTCATGGGACTTACCAATATATGTGGAAACCAAATGGCCATTTTACACTGCATTTCCCAATTCTCTTCTGTTCCCTGAGATTTGTTGGATTGTTCAATCTCTAATATATATCTTCTCAAAGTCCTAGACAAGTTCAGCTTATTGCCAATAAGTGCCTTCCAAAATACCTTGCCTCTTGATAGCATAGGACATACATATTTCCAAATTATGGCATTGTGCTGACACAAGCAAGGACTCCAGCATCTCATCATCCAGTGCTGCAGCAGTTGGCTCAATTAGTTCAGTACAATCAGCCTCTTCTCTCTCCATGTCTTCATCATTATAGTCAGCCAATTCATGCTTATGATAAATCCATTACACTCACTTGCAAGGCAGACATGGTTCTTTGGTGGAAACTTGGTTGCAGCCAACCAATCCAGGTATTTGTCATCCTGAAACATCTTGTTTGCATGCTGAGGAGCCTCCGCAGCAGCCTCTTGAAGGCTCTTCCCTAAGTTCCCTTGTGACAAGAGTTTGCCAAATGCAATTGTATGCAATGCATCAAACTTGGTGAAAATCACAATGACAGGCACTAATAACTGAATTAGAAAATGAATAGACAGGTGAAGTAGCTTACCCTGTCCTGTACCACACTCTGAGAAAAAAGCTTCTTCTGCAGCAGTGAAGGGCCATGAATCACCCATTGGAATGCAATACCTATAGCAAAACATGAGAGATCCATTCAATAATCATGATAGAAACAGACAAACCATATCACATGAAGTCGGTCTAAGAGTTTCGCAAATCCCGCACACTTGTCAATGAATGACTGGACTTTGCGAAGCTCATCTGCTCTACTCTACCCGTCTCAAAACCACATGAATCATGAAAAACAAAGTGGTCGTTGCTTTTGAAAGATATCTCGTGCTCAATGTCATGCTCGCCACGCTGTTGCAGATTGTCAAGTATGCAGCACAGGAACGATCACCGAGATACGCACATCCTGGGTTCCTCTGAGATCGAGAGTGATCTACAGTGGTCAATTAGTATTCCTCTTGTACTTAGAAATGACGGATATCAAGTGGCCTCTTTACCGCGGTGATCGCGAACGATCGGGGCCTCGGTTGTCTTGCAAATTCTCTGGAGTAGCGTAGTTTTTGTTACGAACGCTCCATTCCTTATCCTAATCATCCCTACATTCCATTACGCTTACTAGGTTTCTCTTCGTTTCATGGACTTAGTCGTTTCACTTTCTCTTTTGTTATCTTATCTTATCGCATCACGTGACTTACTTACATAAGCTAGGTCTAGACCTTCGCTTACTAACTGATGACTCACCGCTCACTCGTCAGCATCAGTCAGCATTACTCATCATATGACTCACGCTTACTCATTCCGCAGTAGAGCTAGTTATGCCATTGGCTAGTAGTCAGTATGAGTCATACCCAGTCACCTACGATAAGGTTTAGCCACAACATGTACAAACATTGACAATAGTATATAAACCCGGGTCGACAAGCACTGGACTCCCCAGTCTTGTTCTCCTGGAGTTTCCTCATCGAACCTCAGCCAAGTACATCGGCTCGCTATTGTCTAGTGTGAGTCTTAGCTCTTAGTTGAGTTGAGTCGTTTCAGTTTTCCCAGCATTGGCGCGCCCGATAACGAGGATGCGGAAACGCTTGAACTGTTGCCTAGTCCTTTCGTTGCAGTCAGACATGGTCGAGTGTGTTATATGTAAACGTTGGTGAACGTTCGAGTGCTGTAATTGCTGAGGGAGGTTAGTCTGGATGAGACGAGAGCGGAAAGAATGTCGGGATTGACCAAGCTCTCACGGCGAGCGCCTCTTTGGCCGTCTACCGGTCTGGTGATCCGACCGTCTATGAGGCAAGCCAAAGAACGTACTGAGCAAGTGAGAACAGTCTATAGCTTGAACCAGCGAGTTTGGTACTAAGGAACCTAAGAGCCTGTCCAGCAACCGGTTTCTCGCCAGTTTCTCGCTCCAGTTTCCCGTGTGACCGTGTGACAAAAGTGTGATTATTTGTGACAAAATGTGACTCTCGGTAATAGATTCGAGTGCGAGCTCAAGACTACCTACAGCTCATCATCTATGGCCAAATCGGCTGCTTCACACTCGCCGGCAGTGCTCGATACCATTCCGGACACCTCTGGAACCCTTCCCGGCACCGGAAAACCAACCAAAAAGCCCACCAGTGATACCTCCAAGTGGCCTGAATCAGTTGTCGAGCGGTTTCTCCAGTTTTTTATCGAGCACAAGTCGGAAGCTGGAGATGGAATGAGCTTCAAGAAAACCACATTCGAGGCTTCTGTGAAGCATCTCCAGACCTGCCCTGAAGGTCTGTCCGACTCCGAGTTCCAGAAACTCGGAGGTCCCACCAATGCAAGTGCATGTAAGAACAAGTGGACCAAGGTGAGTGTTATCCACATTCGAGGATACAGGTCACTCAAATTCAACAAGCTCAAGGAAAGATGGGCCATAATCTGCGAGATCAAGCGCCAATCGGGCTTTCCAGCATGGTCTGATGAGACAGGGGCGAGCATAGATGATGCAACGAGCGATGTTTGGGATGCGGTGGTGACATTGATGCTCTCTCCCATTCGCAAGCGCCAAGCGATGGCATGTGCACTGAAGGTAGAGAAGGATCTTTCGGACGAGCAGATGTCATCTTTGATTGAGGTTTTTGAGGCTGACGTCGCAGCAGCTGATACCTACATGATGATTCAGGGTTCGGAGGCGGAGGGATTGCGACGTGTCTGGATTCAGCGAAAGATTGTACAGAGGGATGGTACTAGTACTGGTCCCACTATTTAGTACAATCCCTTGAATGTAACTACTCCAAACCAGCCCCATTCCTTGCTATATGGTCCAGATAATCCTCCCACATTGTCTGAGCAAGATCATCTCTGAAATTGCCTGCCTGCTCTTTTTCTGCACGGGTCGCAGGTCCCTCTGCCAATACTCCCCTCGGTGTACCTGGGTTCATGTCAACATTTTCTGGAACATCGCGAAACTCCTGAATCTCCGTAGGATCATGAACCCGAATAAAATTGTGAATTGCGGCAAGAGCAGGGGGGATACGAGCTTGCTTGGCCATGCTGAATTCTGGTGCATGAATAAGAATTCGAAAACGTCGCTTGAGGATCCCAAAGATATGTTCAACGGCATTTCTAGCAGATGCGTGTCGCAAAATGTATAGCTCCTGTGGTGTCTGAGGGCTTCGATGGCCTGGGTTAAATGGATGTATATCTAAATGAAAAAATTGCTCACCGTACTTGGGCCCGACCCCACTCTGCCAAATGGTATCGAGTGTTGCGATACGGCACCAGAAGTGCATTGCAAATGCCAAATCCAGCATCAGCAAGATAATATTTGCCAGGAGGGATAAACAAATCGGAGAGACGTGCGTCCTGATACATGCTGGCATCAGATGCACAGCCATCCCATCCACTGAGAATGTATTGAAAGCGAAGGTCGAATGAGCAGCATGCCAGGCAATTTTGAGTAATACCTCCTTTGCGATCCCGAGCCAAATGACGCTCTGACGCAGAGGGACAACAGTTGATATGTGTCCCATCCATAGCACCCAGAGCATCTCGAAAGTAGGGGAAGAACTTTGGATTGCAACGAATGTCGAGGGGAGTTGGAGCGTCGTCAGGGGGGAGAAAAACATATCTAGGATAGAAGGGTGGAGAGGATACAGCGACCAAAATTTTCTTGAAATATCTAGACAAGAGTATTTAGCAAAAATATTATAAATAAATGGAGATATACTTTGTGATCGTGGTTGGGGAGTGCTGAAAGCGCTCTCCAACATGGCGACTAGATAATCCAGTGACC
Organism: Chalciporus piperatus; assembly: GCA_038093975.1. Taxonomy (NCBI): domain Eukaryota; kingdom Fungi; phylum Basidiomycota; class Agaricomycetes; order Boletales; family Boletaceae; genus Chalciporus; species Chalciporus piperatus. The sequence continues at coordinate 23,678 of JBBPTG010000259.1, read as the reverse complement.
GACATGTACAAGAAAATAGCAACTTGCTCTTCCAGAGTGATATAACGCGAGTTGGCAAAACCTATCTCACGCAACTCTTGAACAAGCTGCTGAAAAACATGCTTCCGCATCCCGAGTTCACATTTGATCCGATCCGGATGACCATCGAGAAGTTCTTGTACCCATGCCTGACCACTGAGAATAGATGTGTGATAGGGTTGTTTGTTGTATAGAGGAGCAGCGTAGACCAGGGCTGCTGCCATGATGATTTGTGCTACCATGGCTGCAGCCCAGCGAAGCAGCATAAATTTTTGCCGCAAGAGTTCGCGAGCCTGAGGAGAAGGTGACGACATGGAGGCGACAAACCTGGATATGGAAATCACACTATTGTCACGATTTCTATTTGGTTCTATTTTGGACAAGAAACTGGAGCGAGAAACTGGCGAGAAACCGGTTGCTGGACAGGCTCTAACATCCGATCGGATTCGAGAGAGTGAATGGGAAATGAGTCCCTCGAGGGATTTCGTTGGCAATCGATAGTTCAAGTTGCCGTCCACCTTTGACTGTCCGCATGCGACTGCTTGCGTCCGCAAGTACTAGTCACTAAGTCTATTGTTGTCGTCGATCTTCGTTTCAACGACGGACGTTCGAGTCGTGCGGTCACGTAGTGGAGTATACCCGCAGTAGTAATCCCGACAACGTCCCAATAGCCAGACAGCTTCGAGTTCCCCCTCAATCCTACCCCAGATCCCAATACTTCAAACCGCGCCGATCATCTATCCAGCGCTGTCTCTCATCCAGAGGTTCGTATCCATATCATTACTCCGAGTCTGTCGGGTTTTCGCCAAAGTACTTGAAGCCTCTCGCTAAGACGAACATACCTACGAGCTACGACAACATCCAACCCGATTCTCGATATGTCCTGTGGCTCTTGGCTTCCCGGTCAACCCATCAAGATCGGTTGGGACAGACTTGTTTGAGGGTTTTTGGTGAACTCACAAAGAAAGCCCCTTGTCAACCCTCCGATTCCGACTCCCGATTGGGCTGACGACGTGTTTGTCCACGCTAGGTCAGAAAGAGTCGCAGCAAGCGCAGTGAAACCCAAATCGATATAAACCTCTTCAGTGTCACCTTCATCGAACGACCGCAGGCATACTAAACCCAACCTCGCACCAGGACCTATACATCTCATCACCGACATCGACAATGGAAACTCTTTTGCGAGTGACGGAAACCTTCAAGAACATCAGGGTGCGTTCATACCGAGTTGACCTTTGAACTCGCAGGCGCGGCGAAGGGCTAACGAGACCTCTCGCACTCGTAGGAGACACGTTTGAGCGCTCTTAGATCACCCACCGAATTCTTTGACTTTCACCGCATCTCAAGACCAGCCGACACGACTCAAGCCGTCTCGGTGCGTAAACAGGACAACAAGTCCATCTCGTTCATCGCAGCTACTGACGCTGCTTCCTGGTGTGGTTCTATAATAGCGGATAACTTACAACACGCGATACTTTTCTGGCAACTACACGCTCATCGTGCTCACGCTGGGCGTGTATGCTGTGTGAGTGAACCTCCAAATGGACTGGCTTTCGGCTTTCGTTTGGAGCTGGGGCTGAGGGTGTTGTATGTACTGATGGGCGTGATTATTGGCAGTATCACGAATGCTTATCTCCTCATCTCCCTCGTCTTCCTCGTCGGCGGGTTCATTGCAGCCAATAAATTCGGTGAGACCCCTCTTTCCATCTCATTGTCCCGCTCACTCACTCTATCCCTCCTCCGTTTCTCATTCCTTGCGCACTTCCCCCCTTGCGAATGCACCACGTCTCTTGGCGCATACCACACACGACTACTCACGCACGACTACTCATGCACAGGTCCCGACCCCTTCGAACTAGGCTCGATAGTCATCACCCAAAAATCCCTCTACACCGCTCTCTTCGTCATCGGCCTCCCTCTGCTCTATCTCGCCTCCCCGGTCATGACCTTCTTTTGGCTCGTCGGCGCTTCGTCGTGTCTTATCCTCGCACATGCGGCGCTGCTCGAACCGGGGGTGGAGAGTGAGTATGCGAGCGTGCAGGACGCGGTGTAGGGGGGCGAGGCGAGGGGTGTGAGAGTATGAGAGACTTAGGTGTGACAATGTACCGTACCCCATTTCGAACGAGGATCTGGGGATCGGGGATCGGTTGTTGGCGATTCATGGATTTAGATCATGATATTTCATTCATTGGAATGGAATGGATGGTGGGTTGGAATGGACCTTTCTTCTTCTTCTTCTTCTTCTTCTTGTTACTTGCGATCGGTGTCGTACATGCTTGCTCGCGCATCCTGTACGTTGCTGCGATCGGACATTCTATCCTTGTTCGTACTCAAAACGACCAACGAATCTGCGACGCGTCAAGTAGCACATGATACAAATCCACTCGAGAGATTTATTCTCCTTCATCCGAGTCCAACCACCTTGATTTACTATAAACCAAAAAAAAGGAAAAAAAGAAATCAAAACCAAAACCAACTTTGAACGAACACCGCGTCCGACTCCGGAACACTACTTGACCGAAAGCGAAAAGCAAAGCAAAAAAGACCGGACTCTCGAGTGTTGACGGCAGAATGGAATGGAATGGGATAGGGATAGTAATGCTGGAGGCGCCTATAGCATGTGTCCGAGGCTCCGAGCGGGTAAAACAAGTTCACGTCCCAACGATCATGCAAGGAAACGAAAACCGTGAAACGTGAAAACGATCCAACGATGAAAAGAAAAAGAAAGGTGGATGTAATATGTAATATAAAAGCATACATAAATACAACGCGACGAACCGCGAGCGTGCGTGAGCTCGAGCCAAAGCCTAAAATGAAAGAATGGAATAAAAATGAAAGTGAAAGTGAAAAACGTAAATGGAGCGAGGGGATGGGGACGCGGACGCGGAGGGAAGAAGACGTTTGATTGCCTTGACGGTGGGCGAATGACGTGGGCGGGGAGCCGTAGCGGTGGAGCGTCGTCTAGAAGGAGAAACGACGAGTCGGCACGTGTACGAGTGGTTTTAGGCAGCAGGAACGATGTCAGGCAACGACAAAGGCAAAAGGTACGGCGAGGATGGAACCCGTAACGTGCAGGCCCGTTTCGATCGCAACCGTGGTGTGGGATCGTTGACCGCGAACCAAGCGAAAAACCCGCCTAGGGGTCGGGGTAGGAGGATGATATATAAACGGGGAAAAAAATAAGACAAACATACAAAAATCATAGATGATAGATAGCGCAAATGAAATAACAAGGATACGAAGATGGAGAGAAGGCGGTGCGAAAGCTATAGGAGTGGTAGCCATTGACCTTGGGGTGCGTCAGTCAAACAAGGGGGGGAGAGAGAAACGTTGGACAGGTTGGGACGTACCGATGACGATACTCGGCAGGTCAAAGATGTCGCGTCGTATCGAGAAGCAAAAGGTCGCAGGTAGTGGTGCGCCCGAAGGTTTGAGCAACACGCAGTGCGAGTACACCGATTTGGTCGTGTTCTCGAACGCGTGCGAGGCAAAGCTTTCCCAGTACTCGACGACGGATTGGTTCTCAAAGAGCTGTGTGAGTGGTGCACGTGAGCGAAGGGTGCGAATGAGCAAATGGGGTCGACGACGTTACCTCGTAAATGAATTTTCGCTTCCCGACAAGTTCTTCCATCGGCCACTCGGTGAGCATACAGAATTCGGGAGCGACTAGACATATCTCGCCAGTTCGCCGCCATACGACGGTCGGCGTTCCACTGTACGAGATGAGCTTCTCGAGCTCCTACAAAACATCGCACTCAACAAACAAGGCGCCCGTCGTGACACGGGAGACCTCACTATTAACGATCTTTGAAAGCACTTTTCCACGAAAACTTCGTCTTCCTCCGTCATCGGCATTTGCAGTGCGATAAGGGACGGTCGAAAGATAGCAAGTGCTCGGACGATACGCAATATGTCGTTCTTCTCGAAGCTATCAGGCACGGAGACGTACCACGAAGAAAATCCAAGATCGAGCATCAGGATATGACCCGCATGGGTCCTGCACGTGCCACGTCCAAGGTTAAAAAGGCACGCACCGGGTTGGAAGGTGTTTCATGAGGAAGTGATAGCCTTCGGTATAGTCGTAGGGTGCAGTAACATTGGTCGTCTGCTGAAACGCTGAGTTGGCATGCATATGACTGAACAAAGGAGACAAACGGAATGGTGGTCAGAACTACTGGGGTGGGCTGAGCTGGTCGATGACGGTGACGGATGTGACGAAAGGCCGAGCGAATGAGGACCAGCCTCTTTCGATGGGACGCGAACGATTGGGAGAGCAGCGTTCGGTTCACGGGAATAACGCGGCGGAATGGATTGCGGTGCGGCGGGAGTTGGCTGGCTGGGTGAATATGACGGTGGATATTGCAAGTCGTGTGCTTGATCCTGAGAATGACGCGCAAAGCGCGTGGGAGAGTAACTGGAGATGAATGCGGACGTGGGCGATTGCTGTTGAGCAAGAGTCTGTTCCGATGTTGGAATGGATAGTTGTGTTGGTTCCGTGAATCCATAGTTTGTTGAGTCAGGTGCACCCTGAGTGTAGTGGGGCTGAGCGTGCAATGGTTCTGGAGACCACGCCGAGTCTGGTAACGTTTGCTGTAATTGGGGCTGTGGTGGTGAAGGGGCTGTACCTGAGGCAGAATCAGGAGGACTTGGGTTACCCAAGATTGCTGAGAGGATGGAATACTCCAAGTTTGCGGCCTCTGAACCGAAGGGAAAGTTGGGGTCGAACGATACATTGAAGAGAGGTTCGTTCGCTGTAAATGGTTCGGCTACGAAAAATTGCATGGTTGGTTCGGTCAAGGAGACAGATGGGAGAGAGCGTTACATGTGGGTATCGGTGGGGGTGGGTGATCTCTGCTCTTTTCGGTCAGGGCGCCAGACCTTCTCTTGAGTAGTTCTGGGGGTGCACGTGATCAGAGAAATAAGTGAAATGGAGAAGGTGAACGGACCGAGTTCGGTATCGTCGAGGAGATATTTGGCCTTTTTGCGCTGACCCTCTACACAATTAGCAGCCATACCGCGCTTTATGCAGCGTTGACATGGACGAGCTGGGGAATGCGGGGTAAGCGAGAAGATCGGTGTGAAAGGAAGGAGAGACGGACAATCGTCGCAGGTGAGGTGGGCCTTTTGGCAGTGTGCGCAGGCGCGGCTAGCCTTCTTTTTCTTTGGACCGTCTCTGTTTGTGCGCGGTTGATTTGACGATGAGTCTCCGCTCTCGTCGGGAGAAGTAGCGCGCCTTCGTTTTCTAGAAGAGGATGGTTTTCGTTTTGGCTGAGATGAAGGTCCAGCGTGCTGTTCCTGGGACATGTGCTGTGGATTGACATACGCGCTGGAGAGGGCGGGAGACATGGTAGGATGAGATGGCTGTTCTGTTGATAGTGGTAGGACAGAGTTTTGTATTTGTAGGGCCATGTGCGCTGTGATTTGGATAGTCAGCAGTTGGTCTCCAGCGTCGGGCAGGGGGGGTGAATCTCGATGAGTTTCAGTGAGTTTCAGTGAGTTTCAGTGAGTCTCGGTGACCTCGTTGATGAGTTTTACATCACTTCTCCTTCTCCCTTTATTATGTAATATCACATTAACTTGATCCATATTACCTAATCAGTTCGTCCACCACTTTGACAACCTCATTTATTTCAATATTTGTCCTTCTTTTTCGATGCCACGTGGTTCTGGACGACTGGCACAACTCGCTCGATTTCTCGGTCGCGAGTCGGCGGATCAAGAGCTGAAATGGATGAGACAGGCTGCACCGAATAGACTTGTACTCAGAGACATGCTCGACAAAAGACTGCGCGGTGAACCACTCCAGTACATCCTCGGTGAGAGAATCTATGTCACTCCACATCACCGCCTGACCTCACTGAAACTGACTCAGGAACGACTCCATTTGGCCCTCTCGATCTGCTGACTCGGACCCCGACGCTTATACCCCGCCCAGAGACAGAGCACTGGACAATCCATCTTGCATCACGCCTCTCTCCCACGCACACCCAACCAGTCAACGTCCTAGACTTGTGCACCGGCTCTGGTTGCATACCCCTCTTATTATGTCACCTCTGGCCCCCAGGCAGCACCCGTGCAGTCGGCGTGGACATCTCACCAGACGCCATTCGACTGGCAGCCGATAATGCCTCACGATGCAACACCGCCATATCACATGCCTCATCTAATCTCCGCAACGTATTTACGCCGCTCTTGGGTGACTTGTGCGATCCACACCTCGATCAGCTGCTCGAACCGCCCTTCGACGTCGTCACAGCCAATCCACCGTATATACCCAGGCGAGAGTATGACCGACTGTCGTCCTCGGTCAGGGACTACGAGGATTCGCGAGCGTTACTGGGTGACCCGCCGGGATCGCCCAATCAGGATGGATTGTCGTTCTATCACACCATCGCTTCGTTCATAGCACGCAAAGGCATCCTCCGCGATGGCGCCGTGATCGCCCTCGAAGTCGGTCACGATCAAGCCAATGCTGTTCAGGACATCCTCCGCAATACCGTTGGTCTAGATCATACGGAGATATGGAAGGATCCCTGGGACAAGGACCGTGTCGTCTTCGCTCGTGTTTAGCCTATCGTATCCCTTGCACAGCGGCATTTCCGCGAATGCGTCCGTTCCTCCCAGCGGTGGCAGCTCAGATCCCATGTACCGCATAACGTGGTTTCATGGTTTTCGTTCAAGAAAACACGCGATGATCTTCGATTATTCCCACTCCGACTCCCCGAAGAATGTGATCGTGTTCCCTACAATCACATTAGATGCGTTCTAGCTGGCGATAGTAAAAGTGCAAAAGGTCTAGGTCATCGATACTACTTTGTGATTCATATGCAATCTAATACTTTCACGCGCCCCGACCATTCCTTCCTCTGTTCGTTTCCTCTCCCCTCCTCCTCTAAATCTCCCCCAACTCCCAAGCCTCCAACAAACAACTCATCTGCGTCTGCAGCGCCCCCATCGTCAACATATGATCCGTATACAAATTCTCATAACTCAACCTCGCCACCGCCTCATACACCCAATTCTGACAATGCCACTCCTTACACCCCCTCACCACCTCCGTCTGCGCCACGCGTCTCTCGAACCGATGCAACTCGCTCGGAGTGACATACCCGACGACGTGACTCCCTCGCCAGAGGTCGCGTTTTTGAAGAGGGACGTTGAGAAGCGAATGAGGGGTGAACGTGTCGATGTTACCGACGAGTTCGTAGTAGTTGCCACGACCGGGAGAGGTTCGGATGAAGATGGCCCAGTGGAGAGGGTAGGGACGACCGGGTGATTTTTCGCCTCGCCAGAATTGGACGACTTCGATTGGGAAGCAGCCTGGTGGTGTTTGGATGGGGGTGAGTGCTGTTGCGTAGGGCATACGCAGTGATGCTGTGTACGAGGAAATGATGGGGTGAGTGAGTGAGTGGGATGAGGAGAGGGAGAGACTTACAGCATTGGGGAATTATGAGAGGTAAATGGGAATCGTCGTATTCTCGTTCGTAAGGGTAAGTCTTGATCAGCTCGTATCGTGAACGTGACATCATGCGCCGTTGCCTTTTTGACCAAAAGTAACAATTAGAACGAAGAAGCGCTTTCACGTCCTCTAGGAAAAGGGGGACGAAGGAGTAAAGAACGAACGCGCTCAAGTCCTCACAAGCGTAACGTCTTTTATAACCAACATCCCACCGTCCACTCGTTTATTGACGCGCGGTTCTGTGGAACGGAGGTGTCCACAGAAGCGAGGTCCGTTTAGGATATCGAGGTGACATGGATTCGACCCTTTTTTGTTTTCGTCGATGCGCGTTCGTCGGCTTGGCAAGTTCGATTTACCACACCACACCATGGAGACGTGTGTGGTAGGGCTCGCCCAGCCGGGAGAACAATGGAGTCCTTGGAGGGGCACGGTGACTACTTGACCCTCCGACATTAGCATTACTTAATTGACGAGACGATCTAGATCAATGTCGATATCGATCAAGCCATTGTCCATTGTTGCCCGAACAATGGGAGTGGCCCCGGGTACACGCTTTGATGCGCGTGTGCCATAGGCAGGCTACCGTGATGATGGAGGGGGTTTGGTCGGGGTGTGAGAGATGTGATAACATACGAGGGTACGGGTGGACGTTTGATGTGAACGAAGGAGCACGGAGCGACGGAGCGACGACCGTGGGGAATTTCGAATGTATATTCAGAGATGGGTCGGTGGCCTGGCTTTGGAGGGCCAGCTAGCGCTTCGAAGACTCGGGGACTCCCATCGTCTCGGAGCCACGGTTCTTTCAAGCGTCTCGGGGCCACGCACGCGGAAAACCATGCTGTGACAGTCTCACTGGCCAGGTAGAGACTCGGGATCCATGGTGCGCTCTGCTGTGGTATCGGGTGAAACGACTGCACGATCGTTTCGTCCTTGATTCCACTTCTGGGAGCACACGGATTTTCGAGATTGAAATGGCACTTGTGCAAGTTCGATAGACTGGGGGAAACTATTTGCTATGAATATCGATATCTGGCTTATAGAGTCACAAGTAGTGTTTAACGTTTAGGTAGTCCGACTAGTCATCATTGATCAATCGATCATTGTCAAACGACTCAATTGGTCGCCACCAAACCACCACCAACCACCAAAAAAATGATCCGTCGTCCCCCAACGATGATCCCCATGTCCGACTCAGACATCCAAGACGTCCGCACTCTCGTCTCGACCCAAAGAGCCAACTACGACCAACGCCAAAGAATACTCCTTCAAATGAAATTGCTCGGTGAGGGCGAGGGCGAGGGCGAGACAGCCGCCGGATCGGCGTTTAGACAGCTGGTGGAGAAGACGAGGGAGAAGGAGGAGAGGCTTAGGAGGTTGGGGATTCAGCAGGGGAAGAGTTCGTCGTGAGTGGGTTTGGGGTTGGGGTTGGGAACTCGTTGCTGAGGACGTACGTGTCAGGGAAGGTGCATGAGGAGAGGGGATGATGGTTGGGATATAGCAGGGCAAAAGCTCGTCTCGAGTATCGAGTATCGACGCTCGACCGAGTCTCCGTGCGCGGAATCCCTTCAGGTCACTTGTCGCTGGTGCAACTCATCTCGGTCTCTCCTGCATCGCAGATCGATCTAGGCGTGTAGTGTTTGTTGGGACGAGAACGGCACGTCCTGGTTTTGCTGATGGTGCCAGTTCAACGTTCAACTCCCCCGTCAAGTGTATCTGCCACGAGCGGGCAGTTGGCTACATCACCCATGCGTTTTCGATATCGCCACGATGACGCGCGTTGATCTACTCATACAAATGCTACTGCGATCTGGGTAAGTACGGCCACACTCTGGGAGCAAAGGCTGAGCAGCCCCATGACGACGTCGACGAGCTCAAACAGTCTCGGACTCGGAGTCATCGATCATCCCTCAGCTCCGCCACCCGTTTCTTAAGCGGAACCTCGACATCGATCGTATCAAATATGTCACGGTTCAAAAGACGAGCCTCATCCATCGCCTCTAGCAAGTCGCGCAGCCAAGTCTGACAATTATTGACTTGCGACGTTTTCTCGAACTCGACCTTCTTCGCAAACGCCACGATCTGATCGCGTTCCGCACGCGTATACTCGCGCAGGACGTACTCCGTATTCTTGGCCTGTGTGAAGCATCTGACTGATGGGATGTGGAAAGCGTAGTTGCCTGGTCCGCCGGAGAGTTGGATGATTTGGACGTAGGTGCCTTTGGCGTCCGTCCCGTTGGTCCATCTGAGAAGGACGTGACGGTCGTCTGGGTTGAGGACATTTGAGTCTAGACCGTCTGCTTCGCATATGACGACTTTGCTGCTGTCGTCGTCAGGGAATTGAGCACCGTGGAGGTTGCGGTGCTGACGGCGAGGTGGAAGTCCAGCAGTGAGAGCCATGGAAGCCTGAGTGTCCTTATCAGATCAGGGCGAGTCAAAGTTCTGATTCTACGATGCGAGGCGCTTACCAAGAGCAGCACCGTGAAATGGGTTAAACGAAACACTGGCACCCGCCGATACCCGGACGGTACGTGCACACTGCAACTAATGAGTGTGAGAAGAACACGCTACTCATGGCGGCGTCGGTCACAATTTCCTCCTTGTTTCGGGTTTGTACTTACGAGGATCTAGGGTAGGAAGACGATGCTCGACGCAGGAATGATGTCCCTAGTTGGCACTACATAACGAGAATCTAGACATTGGAGCTGCCCGTCCGCAGTTGGCACGTTGACAAGTCATCCCAAGCAAGCCTGAGCAAGCGCACTCGCTCGTTCCCTTGGTTTACACTTTTGGTTAGAGTTTGGATGCTGGGATCAACTGCAAGTACATGGTTAACTTGGCTTGATCCATTGTAGTACATCTCGTAATTAAGCCTGCGACTGCTGTCGAACATGGAATGGTATCATATACAGAATGAATTGCGTACACGAGAATTCAGACCAGTGATGATATACAATTTTGCGAGCATCTATCCACTTCCACTCCTGGGCCTGAGCGAGAAAGGCTGCCGACTGTAATACAAGTGCACCTCGCGAATATGACGGCACCATATTCCTGCGTAACATGTTACGCCCGCATCCCCGCCACGAGCACATCATGCTGTGATTATTAGGGGTGCCCGGCGTCCTATGCGTTTCAAGATGATCTGGGACGGTCGAGTAGGCGATTTCTGTACCGCAGACTGAGCCGTCCGACGAGGTCCACAGACATACGTAGACCCTGTCATTGATATGAGGGTTGGCGGGGAGAAATGGAATGCGGCGGCGGGGCAGAGAAACATATGGACTGCGTTGTAGGTCCGTGCTAGATGAATCGGAGGTGGAGATAGTAGGAGGAGATCTGATTTCATTCCGTGGATCTAAAATCAGAGAGGGAGGGTGCGACAGGACAGTGTCGTCGAACGGCACATGATTCCACGGTGCAGGAGAATCAAATAGAGGTGTGTTGAACTCGTCGAGATTGGGTAAAGCCAAAGTGATCGTTTGCTAAAGACGGTGTATCAGCGCTTCAGCAATGAGGCATTCACACGGTTAAATATCGTCACTCACAGAAGAAGAGGGGCGGTGCCTGACATTTGACGGGACCAGGTCAGCGAGGTCAGAGGTTGTGGATGGGGGAGATGGCGGTCGATTAGCGATGACGGATTGAAGATGATATGCCTCCGTGTCGGGGTGAGGCAATATTCCGGGGTGGCGACTGTGTACATTGAAGTTTTTCCATTGTGCTGCCCGATCCTGGTCACACGAAGCAGAGACATGGGAGGGATGTACCGTACCTAATGCCCATTCGATGACTCCTTCATACCAAATATCCCAAGGGGTATCGAGGAGCCATTCCAGATATGAGGGGGGATTAGATTCGTGATATGCCAGGAAATTCGCTCTGGCTGAGAAGTAAGTTCAGAAGTTTGAGACTAACTTGGGTAAACGAACATGAGTGCTAAAAGTTCAGTGTGAAGGGCACCCCACGAAAGCTGTCCGAAAATTTGGCTATCATAAAAACAGTGGGAATACCAGGAACAAGTAAACGGTTGAGAGTCACGTCGAAATCGGGGACGCGGTGGATCGGGGACGGGTGGGCCCTGATCATGACGGAACCGGGCCAAGGGCGAGTTGGTGCTGGTTGACATGCAAGCAGTTCCTAGGGAACAAGCGAAATCAAGGGTTCGCTGAAAAAACCCATTGCACAGGAATTCGAAGATGCGTGACTACTAGTACTTACCGCTCGCCTTCCTAAGACTATCCCTCCGAGTCGGTAAGAGAACGATTGTCAGGGGATGCTGACAGGATGTCGAAACAACGACCCTCACGAATTGAGAGGGCTCGGAGGGAAATGAAAGAATGAGAGCTCAGTCGAGGGGACCCTGTCATCGTGCACCAGTGGTAATCAAATTTCGTACTATGTATGGCTTTTATCCCATCGTCATGACTCCCAGTTCTCGACATTTGGAGTTGCCTTTGCTCTGTTCTCTGCGGCTCCAGGCTTTTGCACTGCCTCCGGACCGCACAGGTTTTTCTAAGTTCCTGGACCCGAAAGTGGTCCAGGTCTCACTTTCAAAATTGTGCGTCCACTGATGGGATGTCGGTCCGGATTACCGTCTTTGTCAGCGACGAAACCCCTTTTTCAAAGCTTGTATTCTTGTTGCTCCACAGCTCTCCTCTCCCTCCATCGTGTTGACTAGGACTGTTGTTGCCTTCATCTCACTGTTTGCTCCGTATCCTGACCGTCAATGAGTTGCCCTTCGTGATTTTGTCTGTGTGATCTGACATAGGTACTACCACTGCTGTGTTCAGCATCATAGTAATTACAGTAATTACTTTGATGATTCCAGCCTGCCAGAGACCTGGCGAACAATAAAATGTGAATGTGACAAAATTTAGATGCCCCCCATGGCCCCATTCATTGTTACAGTTGCAACGAGGGCATGTTGAACTGCGAGTCTGGCGGCGGGTCCAGGGTTGCCCGGAGGGCCGTTGAATGGGGAGCGGCAACGCTCACTATAATTCAAACTCCGCGTGGTCCCTGTCTATAGGGAAGGGGGCGAGAAAACACGGTCAGTGCTGCTACAACACGAACACATCAGTTTCGCCGAATCTATATGCGGAGACATAGTGTTTATTTTGCCTAACGAACGTATGGGAAGGTACAAAACATGAATAGCTTCTGTATTGGACATGTCAGAGTCATGAAATCTATTATTCTGACACAATTTTTCGAGATCTCTAGCATGTAATACAACCAGAGCAATGAAAAACACGTCCTGACGCGCTCGACTGCCCCTAGGGACGATGCATTAAGCTGCTAGCAGTCGTTGAACTCGGTCCTCGCAATATCGTGTTACATAATCGAGATCCGCCATGTCCTCGACGCGTCGTCGATGGATTGTTGATCGCGGACAGCTCCAATGGCCTCGGGATATCGCTGGAACCCAAGAAAAAAGCGTAGCCCTGCTCAAAAGGCACATGTCGAGCAACTGAATGCCACCCAGCCACTACGAAAGGAAAACTTACCACCCACTGTCATTACCCCTGACTCAACCCACATCCCTTCCTCCCTGCAGTCCGGCATTGACACGAAGCTAAAAGAAATCAAGAAGACACTTCGAAATGCGGTCCGACGTGAAGAACGCGCCAAAGCGAACGCTGAACGTGCACAAAAGCGTGCACGAGAGGCCGAAGCTGAAAACTGCCTCCTCGCCAGGAAGGCAGAGGTTCTGTGTCAACGAGTCGATGCACTCGAACAACAGAACGACTCACTCACCACACGCCACAAAACCCTTTCCCGCCGGCTCTCTCGTAAACCCGCGCAGACTCAGCGTGCTATACAAAAGGCTGTCGCTGCAGCAATCGAACAAACACCTGCCAAGCCCACACTTACCCTCAAAAATCATGGCATCATCACGGACGACGCCCGGGATATGGTGCGGGATCTTGTGGCTATCCACAACATCCCTGTCGCCAGTATCGAAAACACAATCCACGCGATCGCGGCCACAGCCGGAATCGAGGTAGAGGGATCGATTAGCGAGCGGAGCATAGGACGGATTATGCTCGAGGGAGAGGTAGCCGCAACTGTTCAGTTAGTGGACGAGATCAGCAAAGCAAAAGGTTCGTACCACAGTGATTCTCCACACATTGCTATGCTTGACAGACGAGCTTCTCAAAATTCAAAGGTATCACATTAAGTAGTGATGGCACAACGCACAAGAACACCAATTACCAATCTCATCACATCACCTACTCGCTCCCAGGCGAAGATGCAGGGGTGACGAGATTTGTGGGCATATCTCACGAAATCAACCATACGAGTGAGACCCAGTTGGCGGGCTGGCGAGAGCTCATCACTGGGATGTACAGCACATATAATCAGTGCATGGGCTCGACCTTGGACTATAGGGAATTTGTCGAGAAGGTCAAAGGCATGCTTACCGACCATGCAGAAGACCAGAAAAAGCTCGTGCGTCTGTTTTTGGAATGGAAGCAGACATGTGAGCGGGAGGTCCGAGGCGAGCGTGCCTTGACCACTCTCCCACCGGATGACATTGCTGTTCTCACGTCGGCTACACTGGAGGGAATGCTAACATCAGCAAGACTGTAAAAAGTCTGAAATGACTGGAGCTTACTTGTCTGACTGGAGCCAGTCAGACAAGTGAGCCAGTAGCCAAGTGCCCCAGGCATCCAGTAGTCTCAGTCATCCAGTAACCAAGTGTTCCAGTCATCCAATAGTCTCAGTCATCCAGTAGTCCAGTGAGTCAGTGCTCCAGTAACCTCAGTAGTCTCAGTCATCCAGTCATCTAGTCACCCAGTCAGTTCAGTGTGGCAGTGCTCCAGTCATCCAGTCACCCAGTCAGTTCAGTGTGGCAGTGCTCCAGTGTTCCAGTCACCCAGTCAATTCAGTGTGGCAGTGCTCCAGTGCTCCAGTCATCCAGTAATATCAGTAATATCAGTAATCCAGTAGCTCAGTAGCCCAGTACTTCAGTACTCCAGTAGCCCAGTAGTGCAGTAACTAAGCAATCCAGTGGTCCAGTAATTCAGTTGGCAAGTGAGTTCAGTCACCCAGTAGCCAAGTCATCCAGTCATCTAGTAGCTCAGTCACCCAATAGCCAAGTATCCCAGTCATCCAGTCACTCAGTAGCTCAGTTACCCAGTTATCCAGTTATCCAGTCACTCAGTAGCTCAGTTACCCAGTTATCTAGTCACTCAGTCACTCAGTAGCTCAGTTACCCAGTTATCCAGTTATCCAGTCACTCAGTAGCTCAGTTACCCAGTTATCTAGTCACTCAGTCACTCAGTAGCTCAGTTACCCAGTTATCTAGTCACTCAGTCACTCAGTAGCTCAGTTACCCAGTTATCCAGTTATCCAGTCACTCAGTAGCTCAGTTACCCAGTTACCCAGTTATCTAGTCACTCAGTCACTCAGTCATCCAGTACAATGAGCCAGCTCATTCTGTACTAGTATCTGTCACTCAAGGATCTAACTGGAAGCAGAGAGGGGTGACAAGCAATGATGACATTCAAGAAGTATCTACTACATCAAGACTTCTAGCTAAGGTTGGAGGGAGGACTGAAGTGCAGCATGGGCTGGATGGATGAATGAGATTAATGACCAGGCCATGGAGAGCAAAGACTTACCTGGTTCAGAAAGGGAGGAGGATGGAAGGAGAGGACAATGGGTGAGCTGAATGGATGAATGAGATTAATGACCAGGCCATGGAGAGCAAAGACTTACCTGGTTCAGAAAGGGAGGAGGATGGAAGGAGAGGACAATGGGTGAGCTGAATGGATGGATGAGGTCAGTGACTAGGCCAGAGAGAGCAAAGACTTACCTGGTTCAGAAAGGGAGGAGGATGGAAGGAGAGGACAGTGGGTGAGCTGGATGGATGAATGAGGTCAGTGACGAGGCCAGAGAGTGCAAAGAAACGTACCATGATGAACCGGTGTGCGCGGGTGTCCTCTGGTGTGCGGAAACGAGCGGTTGCACTCGTTGTTGTGAGACGATGGGGCCGTGGGACCGATGATGAGCGTTGACGAGCGGAATTGAGTTGTTGTAGTGATGGATGTGCGAGGAAGGGGCTGTGGGACCATTGGTGAGCGGAAACGGGCAGTTGCGCTCGTTGTGCTGGGGGGGTGATGCTGCGAGGCCGTTGACGAGCGGTTCCGCTCATGGATGTGTGGGGATGATGGTGCTGCATGGATGGGGCCACGGAATCATTGGGAGGTGAGCGGATGGGGTTGCCAGTGGATGATGGGCACTCACCTTTCAGTGCCGGTGTGGGCTGTTGAGCCGTCGAGCCCACACCGGCTGTCTTATGGACGAGCGGAATGTACCAGTGAAAGAGAACTTGAAGCGACGACAGTTGCGAACGTGGCGCAAGTTTGAACGTCATGTGACTTTCAACTTACGCCACCACGTGACTTTCAAACTTGTGCCATGTTCGTAACTCGCCACTCTTCCTCAACCACTCTCGTCCTCGACAAGCAAGCCGGCGTGGGCTCAACAGCCCCGCCGGTGACCAAAGGTGAGTACAACTCAATTCCTTCCGCTCCTCGATCGTCCCGCACCTCCTTCCTTGTACAACGCCGAGTGCAACCGCTCGTTTCAACTCTCCGCACACCAACGAGCTCAACCGCTCGTTTCCGCACACCAGAGGACGCCTGCGCACACCGGTTCATCATGGTATGTTTCTTTGCACTCTCTGGCCTCGTCACTGACCTCATTCATCCATCCAGCTCACCCACTGTCCTCTCCTTCCATCCTCCTCCCTTTCTGAACCAGGTAAGTCTTTGCTCTCTCTGGCCTAGTCACTGACCTCATCCATCCATTCAGCTCACCCATTGTCCTCTCCTTCCATCCTCCTCCCTTTCTGAACCAGGTAAGTCTTTGCTCTCTCTGGCCTAGTCACTGACCTCATCCATCCATTCAGCTCACCCATTGTCCTCTCCTTCCATCCTCCTCCCTTTCTGAACCAGGTAAGTCTTTGCTCTCCATGGCCTGGTCATTAATCTCATTTATCCATCCAGCTCACCCATGCTGCACTTCAGTCCTCCCTCCAACCTTAGCTAGAAGTCTTGATGTAGTAGATACTTCTTGAATGTCATCATTGCTTGTCACCCCTCTCTGCTTCCAGTTAGATCCTTGAGTGACAGATACTAGTACAGAATGAGCTGGCTCATTGTACTGGATGACTGAGTGACTGAGTGACTAGATAACTGGGTAACTGGGTAACTGAGCTACTGAGTGACTGGATAACTGGATAACTGGGTAACTGAGCTACTGAGTGACTGAGTGACTAGATAACTGGGTAACTGAGCTACTGAGTGACTGGATAACTGGATAACTGGGTAACTGAGCTACTGAGTGACTGGATGACTGGGATACTTGGCTATTGGGTGACTGAGCTACTAGATGACTGGATGACTTGGCTACTGGGTGACTGACTGCCTGTAAGATTACTGGACCACTGGATTGCTTAGTTACTGCACTACTGGGCTACTGGAGTACTGAAGTACTGGGCTACTGAGCTACTGGATTACTGATATTACTGATATTACTGGATGACTGTAGCACTGGAGCACTGCCACACTGAATTGACTGGGTGACTGGAACACTGGAGCACTGCCACACTGAACTGACTGGGTGACTGGATGACTGGAGCACTGCCACACTGAATTGACTGGGTGACTGGAACACTGGAGCACTGCCACACTGAACTGACTGGGTGACTGGATGACTGGAGCACTGCCACACTGAATTGACTGGGTGACTGGAGCACTGGAGCACTGCCACACTGAACTGACTGGGTGACTAGATGACTGGATGACTGAGACTACTGAGGTTACTGGAGCACTGACTCACTGGACTACTGGATGACTGAGACTATTGGATGACTGGAACACTTGGTTACTGGATGACTGAGACTACTGGATGCCTGGGGCACTTGGCTACTGGCTCACTTGTCTGACTGGCTCCAGTCAGACAAGTAAGCTCCAGTCATTTCAGACTTTTTACAGTCTTGCTGATGTATGACGGAGATGATCCGACCGACGATGTCGGATATGCAAACATGACCGGTTCTCCTGGGCATTACGGGTTAAACATTTGACTAGTTTTTATCTTCGTCGATGACTTGATTCTAATACGGGGGTAATGTTACGATCGTTCATTCTTTCCTTTCTCATTACCTTGTACTAAGTCCTAGTCGCCGGTTCGAGTCCTGCCTAGGCCTCTTATTTCTTGCTTGCTTTAGTCAGCGGATGTTCTTCGATGTTCTTTCACATTCCATACTTCGTCATCGCTGACTCATACTCTTACCAAGCATGACTCATTCCTATTCGTCATAGCTTGTTCTTACACATTCCAACCGGTTCCATGCCTGCCCTTAACTCGTTTCTCTACTTATATAAACCCTCGAGTTTCTCCTGTAACCCTAACTTAGACCTACGCAATCTAGCTTGGTCATTCTTCGCTTCCTTGAACCCTCTGAGAGTCACCGTCCCACTCTTGAACGGACGCTAGGCCTTAAATGGTTGCTCCCATGGATAGGCTACCACACCCAGCCTGGCTGTCTGTTGCGGCACAATCTCATTTTGACCTCCCATTTCATGCCATACTCAGATGCCACTTCTCGTGGTACAATCGGTATGCGACGAATGTAAGTGATCACAAATCTGCTCTGTGTTTGACCTCAGTTAATCCTTGACCACAACCAGGGGGACGGCGCTCCAACGGACAAGCATCCCCATCAGTTGAAAAGAGTCCAAACATCTCGTGCGAATACTTCACAGTACCTCCCGTACATGTCGCAGGATTTCGAGAAACATCAGAAACTGTACGACGATCTGAGCGCCGCGTTCAAGGACGTTTTCATGTGGATTGAAGAGGTGGTAAGTCTTGCAAGTCTTCACATTGGGCGGAAGAGTGCTGGAACTAGCTTTCAGATGTGCATTCATTTACCTGCAGAGTACCAGGCAATGGTGCAGGTCCTCGACTCACTACCTGGTCAGCCGGGCAGTCTGGTGGCGCCCTTTCCCTCATTCGTTCTCAACATCAATGTATGTACCCAGGGCCATCGCGATGTCGGCGACAAGAATCTTTGCGTGGTATTGGTCATAGGACAATTCCAGGGTGGGGCGCTGGCCCTTCGTGAGCCCGGGTTAGTGATCGAGATGGGCAATGGCGACTGGGCTGCTTTCCAGTCAGACGGGACGACCCACTACAATCTTCATTACAACGGCACCCGGGCTTCCTTTGTATTACAGAGTGACAGGGCGTTCAATCGTTGGTTAGAAAGGGAGAATGGTTGGGGTCCAAACGAGTTTTTCCATTAGAGTTATCGTAGGCTTTCCTTAATCCCTCCCTATTTGTAAATGGTACTGCTAATAATGTGATGGATTAATCAGCGAACAGAAGCTCGATGTGAGCATGAGGGCTGCAGATCGCGAAGTTGACGGCGATCCAGAACCGGGTGGATCCCAGATTGCCGAAGTACAAAGTTCAAAGTTCAAGGTAGGGGACTGGTTTTTCTTCACCCCTTCATCCTCTTCTTTCACCATCGCACTCACTAGAAACAAAAACCCCATGGCTCTGACTACAAGAAGTCAAAAACACGCTGCCTCCCCGCTCCCCAAGGGGTCAAAAGGCGGTAAGAAAAGCAAAACTGCGTCCAAGGATGCTTTGCCCGCTCTCACCGCCTCTGAGGTCAAAATGTTAAAGGAGCTGGAGGCCAAAAGAAAGGCTGTCGAGGCTGCCAAAGCCGAAGCGGAAAAGCAAGGTAAGCATGCACTATTGAAGCTGTACGCGCTGCCGGCTAACTACTCTGAATAATCTAGCTAGCCGCAAAAGGGCGGCATCAATGCTTGCTCGCGAGCAGGAGGAGGAAGGAGGTGATGTCGACACTGACGATGAGAGCCCTCCTCCATCCACCCAGCCACCAAGAAAGAGGCTGCGTCGCGAAGGTGCCGTCTCATCCCTCGACGACCTCTGGGACGACCCCAAGGGACCAGAGCCTGGTGTCGAGCAAACAGAAGGCCCACATGAAGAAGTGGACCAGGAGAAAGATGACGTTGACTCACTTGAGGGAGGGGATGTTGTTGAGAATGTGGACGGCAATGATGACGAGGTATTTTTTTTTCATTGATTGTAAGTTGATGCTAATTCAATCTTCTCCCTAACAGATCGTCGTCGTATCCAAGGTAGAAGAAAAGACCGCTCCTGCTTTCACTGACGGTCGACAAGGCAAGGCTTCCAAGGTCACCCTTGGTTCCTTCAATACGCCGCGCTCCGAACGCATAGCCAAGCTTGGCCATGGTTTAATCCGCCGATATACCTCGGTCACTGATGCCTTTCCATCAGCCATGGAGAAGGAGGAGTTGTGTTGGAAGGCAGTTGTGGAGGCAGCCAGGCCTGACAAGCTACTCAACGGCCTCCTCAAGGAGCTGGACGGCGACCTCAAGAAGAAGAAAAAGCTTGTGGACTATGTAAGCATTATTGTCATTGACGCTGAAATACTAATTGTCTTTCCTAGTGTTGGGGGGGAGTGACCCAAATACGTGGCGAGCTCATCAACAAGGCAAGGATTGCGGTTCCTCATGCATATGGACTTCCCGGGGGACTCAAAGGAGATGAGTTGGTGGATGCGGTGAGGTGGTTGGTGGATGGGCATAAGATGCTGCACAGCGGGATCAAAATCAAGGTAAGTGACTCACTCGTCTTCTCAGAGTTTCCTCTGAATATGAAGATACTAGGAACGCACCTGTGATGATGATCAGCCTTGGGGCCATCCTATCATAGGTCAGCTCATCAAGGCACAGTGGTGGGGACACCGTGCAGAGGGTCAACGATACGGATCCACTGCGACCAATCCTTTCCTCAATGCTCCCATTTGTCAGATGGCCCTGGTGGCAACCGCGGTAGGTCTCGACAATTTCTCAGTTCACATACTGACAATGGACTTGACAGGTTAACTGTGTGCTCACTAGCATAGGAACCGGCACCACTCTGGAGTTCAACGATACATTGTTCAAAACCAAGTAAGTTTTTTTTGTAATTTACCAAAACATCTGATGGGTTGGACGCTCTACACCCTGGTAATAGATGGCAAACCTATATGGGCATGTTAAAGGTGTTCCAGGCAAAGTCTCCAACATACCTGAAACAACTTCAAAGCAGGATCCAGGAGGAGACTGGGTATGACTGTGTTTCATTCTCATTATTGTTATGTATCTGATTTTTTTTTCATCTCCTTATTTTCAGCATCGCTCCCTCAACATCCACTGACCACATCTTTGACTTTGCAAGCCTTGAGGCGAAGGCCAAGGGCCAATCTACGACTGAATCTACGGCTGGGGATACAGCTCCAAACACTCCTCCTGCTTAGTTGTAGCTGCTGTAATTTGTTTTCTGTTTTTGGGCTGGTTTTGGGCCGCTGCAAATGAATCACATTTTCCCCGTTCTAAATGTGTGACAAATGAGTACAAAGAGTGAAGAATGGTGACAAAAGGAAAAGTCCCAGATTACATTTGGACATTTCCAGATAGCACTATATGTGCGCATGTGCATATCTGACACAAAAAGCCAAGGCTGAGCATAGGCCATTGGTCCTGTTAAAACACCTACTATATGGTACTATATAATGCTATATGGCACTTTTTGTGTGCTATTTTGTGCTATTTTACAGGGGACTTTTGCATTCTGGCCATTGGATCCATATGACACATATAGTAACATATATCATCAAATACCTCCATATATCATCAAAGAGTGATATAGGGAACAGAGGTTTTTTCCTGATGCAGGTGGTCCAGCTGGTGGACGAGCAGATGGCGGTGTGACAGGAGGTGCAGGCGCAGGTGCCGATGGGGTTTCCGGGCGTGCTGGTGCTGGCTGGGGATCAGGGGCGGGTTTAACCGCATCAGACTGATCGTCAGAGGAGTCAGAGTCAGAAGACTCGTTTTCATCATCGGTGTGTCGATGTATTTCAGTGGGTGGGTGACTTACGGGCCTGTGAGGGCGTGCACCGGAACACTTAGGAAACAAATGCTCATCAAAGATGGCATGTG
The DNA here is from genome assembly GCA_038093975.1 of Chalciporus piperatus. NCBI lineage: Eukaryota > Fungi > Basidiomycota > Agaricomycetes > Boletales > Boletaceae > Chalciporus > Chalciporus piperatus. The sequence continues at coordinate 2,147 of JBBPTG010000259.1, read as the reverse complement.
CCGACGTGTGCATGGAATTGTTGGGGCGCATGAATATGTAGTTGCGCTCACTACCAGGGGCAACACCGAGATAAATCATCAGTTGGGACTTAGGTTGTAGTTTCCCTTTCCTTGTTTCATCGGGAAGATGCACGTATGCACCACATCCGAATACTCTTAGGTGGGAGACGGAGGATTGTTTCCCTGTAAGTTTCTCCATAGGAGTCTTCCAGTTCAACCTAGCCATTGGTGTACGATTGTACACATGGGATGCATGCGTTAAAGCGAATTCCCAGTAAGAATCGGGTAGGCAAGCGTGTAAACGCATCGCCTGTGCTTTGTCCATTAATGTGCGGATTAAGCATTCTGCACGCCCGTTCTGCTGATGTGCGTATGGGGCGGACTGTTGAATACGGATGCCTTCATCACGCATGTATTCCGTGAATGCCTTGGAGGTGTATTCGCCTCCGGCATCGGATTTCCAAGCCTTTACTTTGGCGTTGTACTGTGTGCGGACGAAAGCAATGAATTGTTTGACCATTTTAAGGGTCTGGTCCTTGGTGCGTATAAGGGCGAGCCAGGACATTGACGTGAAGTCATCGTAGAATACGACCGCGTATTTAAACTTATGGTACGATTCTATCTCGAATGACTTGAGATCAGAGTGAATCAACTCAAAAGGAGCGCTTGCACGCATCTCAGTATGAGGAAACGTCCTGTTTGGCTGTTTGCCAAGTTCGCAACCGGGACAAATTGGAGGATTGGACGGAATTTCAACGTCCGGGAAATCTTTGAGATGTTTGCGTGCGGCTTTTAGCACATCACGCGAGGGATGACCGAGGCGGCGATGTAGCAAGTCGTAGTCCACAGCGGCCATGCTTATAGGCTCGGCATGTGGTTTGACAGTTGGCGCTTTGATTAGTGTTTAAAAGTCCAGTTAAGTTAAGTTTTTATACCTCTTTTGACAAAACTGTAACTGTAACTGGTTATCAATTTCGGCAAAATCAGTTTAACTGAACTGAAACTCTACATAACTGTCATATCAGTTATGGTCCAGTTTGTGACCGGTTTGTGACCGGTTTTTTGTAATAACTGGACACACATTAGAAAGCCCTAATTCGTAGCTTTAAAATGACCCCTGGATCATGTGATTTGGTTCAGTCCTTGTGAAGATATGCTCATTTTATTATATTACCATGATTATCATATGTTTTGGTGGATATAGCATTGGAAGGGAGGTCAAGTTAAGTAAAATACAAGCAAATATGTAATCTCAGCAGTGCAAATTAACATGTGTATTTGAGTTGAGTGTGTCTCAATCAGTCATTTCATCAATTTACTTCAATATTCAGAAAGAAAGCCAAATAAGGTCGGAAAAATTTGTAAAAAATCAGGAAAAATAGTGGTAGATGACCATATATAGGTTATTATTTATAACCAGTTATAACCAGTTTGTGTACAGTTTTGTAAAATTTTGGAAGTGACAAAACTGTAACTGAAACTGGATGTAACCAGTTACAATTTTTCACCCGGTTTCAGTTATATTTCGCTCCAGTTAAGTTAAGTTTCGGTTTTTTTCCAGTTATGTAACTGGACTTTTAAACACTAACAACGACAGGAGTTAGATACTACTCATAGATACTAGTACATGGAATAAATATATTTTATTCTACTACTCGTGAACATGCAAAGAGAATTTCGCAAGTACAGAAGACAGAGGCTGGTAAAACTTTTGCTTCTGAATCGAGACTCTGCACAGTCCTGTGACTATGCTGGACAGAGGGGGACCTTTCTGTCATACTGTGACAGGAACATGCTGTGCAGAGTGCCACAGCATTGTGCAGCTCACTGAGGATTTGCTGATGCATGATCGCTGGAGGGAAGGTCCTGCATATCATAGGAACGTTCGGCCGTCGTTTGGGTGGCAGACTTCATGACCATCTTTCTGTTACTTCAGGTGCAAGAGAAACAAATCCTGGTGTCAGTGCAGTCAGGAACCTTTGTTGCTGGTCATTGGCTCCTTCGGTGTGATAGGTCCCAATGATGTCGGCTCTGGGTCAATTTATCAGACATCTAAAATAGGCCCGAGGACGTCGGGTGTGAAGCTGTCAATCAGACGCTTGTCACCTTTCAGCCATGTCTGCATCTTAAATCGTCCTGATGACGTC